>JASTVC010000057.1:0-88190 GCA_031125765.1 Saccharomycopsis amapae | reverse complement strand
TTCTTCTTTTAGCTTATATGATTTTTTATAATATATTTCAATTGATTTTTTAAGAAAGACGGTAAAGTTATGGTGTAAATTGATGGTATCCTTAAGAATACCTTTATCTCATTATCCAATTAGTTAGATACTTCCAAAATCTTGAGGAATGATTCATCATCCCCAGATGCTTCTCAAAACTCTCTTTATAATAGAGATCTTCTCAAAACAATGAATAACGGATAGCATAGTGACTCAATAAATAGCAAGCTCAGCGACTATTTCATTAATAGGAGAGTAGCATCCGGTATCACTTTTTGAAAATTCTGTAATACATTGTTCCAATACGGCGAGGTTTTGACAATGACAGGAAAATGTAGCTGGATTTAGAAATATCATTGTGGACTTATGCTTTTCTTTTTTTTTTTCTCCCTATTCTTTCAATCACTGTACTTTTGATTTTTTGATTTGTAGGCCAGTTGTCACTGTTAGTTCCATTCTAGAGCTCTGTGCTTTGCTTTACAGAATTTTAGCACTTTTATTGGTTTTCAATATGCTCCCTTTCTGACGTGTTTATCATGATATACTTTTGTGATGGTTTCTGTAATAAGATTCTCACTCTGATAATTAAGAAACCTTATCTTTTCTTGAATTGGTACTCTAATGCGACTTTTTTTTCTTCTCCTTTCTTTTAATTTCCATCAAAAGATTACTAAAAACAGTGGACTTGGATGCTTCACCAAGACGACAAGAAATAACTAGTTCATTATTATCACCGAACAACTTATCGAATTCGCCTTTTAACTCGGTATTATATTTTGCAATTTTGGTTGCAGATTTCAAACCGTAATTGAGACTAAAATTCTCAACTGCTGGGATCTCATTATCAAAAAGGGATAGATTTTTTAAATTTCTTAGTTTTCCAATACCACCCAAGTTTTCAAATTTTCTGACAGGAACATCACATAACTCTAAACGTCTGAGATCCAGGAAATCGGCCAAGTGTCTCAAGTCAGAAACAGGGTTGTGAGAAATATCGAATTCCCTAAGGTTAGGAAGACTCAAAGATGAAATATCTGAAACTTTGTTTTGCTTAGCATTAAGTTTTGTGATAGATGAAAGATTTTCTAAGCCATTCAAAGAAGCAAGATTGTTTCTTTCAAGATTCAAGTTTGCAAGGTTAGGACAGTCCAAGGGTATGATACTTGAAATCTTGTTTCGACTAACATCAAGCTTTACGAGATTCAGAATACCATTGAGACCACTTAACGAGTCGATGTCGTTATTATGAAGGACTAATTCTGTTAAGCTTGAAAAATCAGAAAATCCCATAACCACGCTGGAAATTCTGTTATCGGAAAAATTGAGATGGGTAAGTTTTGGTAAATTGGGTAATTTTCCTAATCGGACAACTCCCCATTCCAGGGTGATTTCCAATGATTTCAAGTTTTTCAAGTACTGTAGCTTTGGAATTAAAGGCAATCCAAGCCCCCTCAATTTTAATTCTTCCAAATTTCTAAAGTTGTGGAAATCAAGCGTCAGTGGAGTAATTTGCATATCCGAAAGCTCGAGAGAAACTAAATTCGTAGTTCCGATTGTTTCAATAATACCGCGTTTCAATAACAATTTTTTTAATTTTGGGAAACTTGGCGAATCCATATTCGAAATGACACCAGAAGCTATTCCCGCGGCAAAGATGATTGCCAATTCTTGTAAATTTGGAAGTTTCCAAGCATAGCCATCGAAATTTTGTACGCAATAACACAATTCTAACCTCTTCAAGTTAGAAAAATTATACGCTGAAGGCGAAATCTCACTGGCTAATATGGGGTAATCGAACAACTTCAAACTTCTTAAAGAATTGAGAGCATCCAGTAGCATGTGTTCAGCCGCACCAAGGGTGATTTCCATTTCTGTAAGCTTGTTGGTGATGCCAGATAGAGGAATTGAGACCCTAATAGATTGCAATTTCATGGCAGATTTAATAAAATCCACCAAACTCTCAATTTCATGTTTTTCATATCGGATATACCGAGCTTGATGTAAGTGAATTCTTTTCACGTATTTCGCAACATGATCCATGAAGTCATTATCCTTGAAAAAATCCGGTGCGAAACATGTAACTTCCATGGAATAGTCTTCATCATCAAAAGCCCCTAAAAGTTCAGATGATTCAGATAGAGTAGTGACAAAAAATGACAGGTTCTTGATTCTGGGTTCCTTTTGGTCAAGGTTTTTAGTAATAACAATTTTGTGAAACAAAACAGCGTCGATACAGTCTAATAATGCCGGTGAATCAACGACAATGGTCAAATTCCGTAATTCCGCCAATTTATTGTTAGGTACGTATTTGAAAACATTGGTCAACAATTCTGGCGGAAGCCTGTCCGAAATGACCATTATTTCTCAAGCATAGGTTAATTTAGTTGCCCCCGGAGCACCCAGCACTCTCCGAATAATCGGTCGCTAAGTAATAATAGTGATCGTGTCTAGTTACCCGGCCACGGGTTATTGATATATTAAATATGATTTTCCATCGAGGATCTTGATTGATCAAGTTAGTGGTTTGAGAATTATAAGCCTGAATTCAGTTGGGTATGGCAATACTAACCTGAAATAACACCACTTTCAAGTCCCAGATTACTCACTAGAGCACTAAATAGCAACTTTCTACTATATGAGTGAAAGAGCATCTCCTAAGATAATCAGTTCTCTATCAACTAAAAGTAGCTACATAAGATAGCTCTATAGACATTCGAAGCCCAGCCAAGAAAAAAAAATCGTTAATAAAACACATATCTATTCAGTTCAGTTACTGGTTAACTAGTTTTGTATGTTCCTCAAATAATTCCTCATGAATTTTCTTAAGCTCGGAATACGCTTCATTGACTTTGTCAAGCTTTCTTTGTAATTGTGAAGATTCATCTTTTCCAGAATTCATTGAAGAGGCTTTAAAATTCAGTTCTTGGGATGCAACTTGTGCCAAAAATTCATCGAAATCATAATCCAACCTGTGGTTGTTATCAAGAATATGGTAATGATAATCGTTCTTTGGTATCTGTATGGATAACTCATGGTTGTTGAAATCATTGGAATCAGCCAAAGTTCTTTTTAATTGTGGGACTTTACGGTAGTTATTGGTTTTCTTTGTACCCAAAATGTTCTCCGACTCGTTAAAGTTTTTGGACAATGTAGGAGAGATCTTCAAGTACGTTACCATACCATTGACAGGTTTAAGGGACTTTAAACTCTGCTTGGTGACAATATCACAAACGAGAACTTTACCATCTGAGTCTCCTGACACCAACAAAGTTCCATCAAAAGAAACGTCCAATGAGGTTATTTTGAGTGTGTTAGAAGAGTTTTCCTGTTGTTGATGAGCCATGAAACTCCACTTGAGTTCTGGGTCATCCTCAAGAGTGACAATTTTTGACTTTTCGCCAATGAAACGAAGTTTCTTTGTGGAGTCTATTTCAAATAAGTTCACCTGTCTTATCGACCCATTATCTAAACCCAAATATAGTGTTCTAAATGCTGGGTCGCTGGCAATACTACACACTGGGAAAAGCAGAACAAATGTCGTTTGTAGTTTCAGTGTGTTCAAATCATAAACTCTGCAAGTAGAATCTGCGGACGCGGTCACTAATCTCAAATCGTTGTTGATTCCTGAAGTGATCAAAAAGTCCGTCACAGGCAATGTATGATCAGTAATGGCGTGTACTGGCTTGATAGTAGGGCTATTGCTAATTAGTTCCAAGACTCTGAAAACTAACACTCTTGAATCATTAGAACTTGTGACCAAGAAATTGTTGTTATTGGATAAATCAATCTTATTGATCTTTTGGTAATGAACTGACTTATTGAACAACAAATTTCCCGAGCTCATTTCCCACACATATAATTTACCTGTGATACTTCCCCCAATCAAAAGCCAAGGTAATTGTAGTTCGGTTTTCGTATCACCATGTTCCAGACCTTGGTCAATAGATTTCATGTTGTGATGGGTCAAAGCTAGACAAGATAACTGTTCAGGAATTGGAATTTTTTGGATTGGAGCCTCCTTCCCATGGACATAGACATGGATTAAAGCCTTGTTTTTGGTGGCAACGAAGACTTTGTCATTGTCACCATTCATAAACCCAGTGGATACTACCCCATTAAGATGTGCATTGGCAAACTTATAAGCGTAAGAAAAAGTGTTCGAGTGGATTGATGTGCTAAACCCAACAGAATTTTCACCATTCTTGTCATCTTCAAGGCCACTGCCGATATAAGTGACTATTTCTTCCATTATAAAGTGGGTAATAAAGAGACTTTCACTATTAGAGGGAAATGAAACATTTTGCAAAAAAAAAAAAAAAAATTCCCACTTTTAAAATTTTATTGAGGGCTCATCGCGGTTTTGTGCCCGCGTGTGTAAATTTGGAAAATCTGACAAAACCATCGATCTTCAGAGCGCTTTTGACGGCTGAAATGTTGCAAATTGGCCACTAAAAGTTGTCTCCAAATCACCACCACAATGCCACTTCCTATTCTCGCGTCTGCTTTGCAAAATGGTGTCGAAGTCATTCCTGGTTGGGAATATATCAAGAACTACGGGCCAATTGTCGTTAGTGTTTTCTTGTTGAAGAATTACTTTGCCGGATCAAGAAACACTTGGGAAATGAACTTCCACGGGAGGGTGTTCATTGTTACCGGAGGAACTTCTGGTTTGGGCGCTAGTGTGGTTGATGAATTGGCATCAAAGGGGGCTCAATTAGTGCTCTTGGTGAAGAATTTACATGATGAATGGGTCATAGATTACATTGAAGGTCTCCGAGAGAAACACGGGAATCAATTGATTTACGCCGAGGAGTGTGATCTAAACTCATTGCACTCAATTAGAATGTTTGTAAGCAGCTGGCTTAATAGCCGTAATCCGAGAAGACTCGATGGGGTTGTGTTGTGTGCTGGGGAGTCTTTACCAATAGGAAAACCAAGACAATTATCCGTCGATGGCGTTGAAAAGCAAATAGCCATCAATTATCTCGCAAACTACCACTTGCTCACTTTGCTTGCTCCAGCGATCAGATCGCAACCTTCGGATCGTAAGGTCAAAATCTTAACTACCTCATGTTTATCACAAGTTTTTGGTAGTGTTGATCTTGGAGACTTGTTATGGGAAGATAGAAAATATCCTTCCAACACACCATGGAAAGTCTTTGGTACTTCTAAATTGATGTTGAGCTGTTTTGTGAAGGAATATCAGAGAAGATTAGATAGTTATGAGAGAAGTGATAAAACCAGTATGAGCGTCAGGGCCAATATCATTAACCCTGGGATGATGAGATCGCCATCAACCAAGAGATTCCTCTCCATGGGGTCTATTCTTGGGTTGATGATGTACGTTTTATTATATCCAATCCTCTGGATATTCCTCAAATCAACATATCAAGGTGCCCAGTCGTTTTTCTATGCCTTATCGAACCCAGAATTGAACGTTCAGCCGGGAGGATCTTTTATTCAGGAATGTTCGGTGGTCCAAAAGAAGACTAAAAAGGAATTTAATGATGAAGAATTCCAAAAGAAGCTATACGAAGAAACAGAAAAATTGATCAACGATATTGAAAAGAGATCAGCAGCCAGGCGTAATCAAGCATCAGCAGCCACCAACAAGAAAACTAAAAAGAAGGGCAAGAAACAGCCTGCGAAAAAGGATGAAAAGGGACCTGAAAAGCCAGGAATTTCGTTAATGCAAACGAAGGGGGATGCGTTACAACACGAGTTGCTGAAGATGGACAAGACACTTCCATTATTTGGTGATTTTACCGGCAATGCGCCAAAAGCCAAGGAAAATAAGTATCTTAGAGCTTTGGATGCCAAATTTGATGCACAACGTGCTACTAGAACCCTGGGAAAAACTACATCAACTGAAGTCACCACAGAAAAACCGAAGAGTCGTAAAATATAAAGCTAAATAGTAATAAACAAAAAAAAAAGGGGGGGTGGGGGGAGGAGATTGAGAAAGATTATATTATTATTGATTCGTAAAATTCATTTGCTAATATACATTTTTTTTTCTTTAAATTTTTTTTTTTTTTTAGTGGAACAATTCCTTTGGCTCGAAGCTAATTTCATACCGATTTAGAGTTGATTTGGTTGAACAAATCATTGACATCAATGTAGAAATCTTCTATGAGCAATTCCAAAGGATTGTATTTTTCATTATCCAACACTGGATTCGACAACGCGTTGTGTGACACAAGTGACTGTTGTTGTTGTTGTTGTTGTTGTTGTTGCATCATCGTCAGATTAGCATGGAATCCATTACTGGCGGTGTTTTCAACATACCCAATATTGATCACCGGGTTCACGAGCGGCGGAGCAGATGATGATGTTGATGATAACGAGCCTCTGCCATTGGTGCTCTCGACTTTATAATACCCATCGCCGCCGAAACTCCAGGAGGCGTTTAATCGCGGGTACGACGGTGTTGAATCATTAGTGGTGAATTGCATATCGTTATTCTCACCATTGAGTTGACCTGGAGATTGGGCGACGCTCTTGATGGAAACCCCACCATCGAATTCAGGGTGGTTCAGTGGTACATCCTGATCACCGCTAACGTAGTGTACTGTTGGGTTTCCGAATTTCCGGCGGGTTGGATTATTATGGACTCTTTCATCAACAGAAGAAGCATTATTGGAACCATTGGTTACCTTTGAAGGTGACATTGTTTGCCAGGAGAGATACCCTGGGTTGCATTGCGGTTGGTCTACTACCGGTTGATTTGGAACAACACTTTGTGATGATGGGGATGACATTTGGCTATAAGCCGGGCGAGGTGGTGGTTTAAACAAGCCATTGGTGTCTTCCAATGTCGTCTTTGTCTTTCCAGTGTCACCCATAGCTTCACCAACATTATTGTTGTTGTTTGTTGTATTGTTTGAAGTATTGGCTTCTTTGAAATTCTTGACCAAGTTTCTAGCTTTAAAATATGAATAAAAATACAATGCGATTTTGTATGGCACAAAGAACACGTAATAGTCTTTCAACTTGTTTTGAACATTCTGGAAGAAGAATTTGAACATCAAGTTTGCCAATTCCAACTTATTATTATAAAAATTGTAATAAGTATAGTCATTCTTCACGAAATCTTCAAAATATTTGTACTGTTTCGAAATGTCATTAGCATCATGAACCAATGGATATTGATTACCACTAATACAAATCTCATTGAAATCTTTATCAGAAAACGCGGAGCATGGAATCTCATTGATTAATTCATTACCATTCGCTCTAATATTCTTCACATTCTTATTGGTACCATTGAAAAAATTGTTGATATCACTAGAGAAATCATTGGAATCCCCATCACCCAGGTCAGTATCCCTCAGACTATTATAAGAAAACAACACGCTAGAAAAAATGAAATTTGAGGATCTGGTAATGACCTTCAGAATCATCTCAAATAAATATATTTTCACAATCCTGTCCATAGCTTTGATTTCTAAAAACTTCTTAGTATTTCGGAAAATCAAAATCACATAATTGGTAGCTTGGTTGGCGTAGAAGTTGGTATACTTGACAAGATCCCGATCGTTGGCATTATCCATTTTCCTGAGAATCATGAAGATCAAGTTATACAAAGTGAAAACGATATCGATAATTTCAATCTGCAATTTGATTTTCTTGAGGAATTTCATAAACTTGTGACCGTTTTTAGGTAACTGGTTATCCTGAATAATCGGATTTGATAGACTCTCGAATACCGGCTGGAAGAAACTCCGATTATTATAAAATTTTATCAAATTTTGGATATAAAGCTCCAATTTAAATATCGTCAAATTCTTGCACTGTAAACTATTGATTTGGTAACACAAATTTCTGATAATTGGGATGAAGTAATCAAACATAGTCTCATCGAAATCGCCATCATTACTGGCCTTTTCATTCAATACCGCAAATTGTCTATTGATCTCAAATTCGGTAATATCTTCACTATAATGATCAAATATAACCCTTGACGAAGTCTCAGAAAATCTCAAATCATCGACCAGCAAAGGATATCCCAAATCAAAAGATTGTCTCAAATCGATTGAAATCACGTAACGCCAAATGTTCTTCAACATTTTACGATATTCTGGCGAGTTAGCGCTATAATTCTTATCGATATCACGATGCAACCCACACATCATCGACATATTCAAAATCAATGTATGCAACAAGTGGCCATCGGAACTATCGCCACCCTCACCTTCATTCAAGTGAAACATCTTATCAACTTTCAAAAACAATAGTGCTTGGATAGATGTTATCAATGGTCGTTTCATCATTTGCAATAATGATAAAAGCTTTGTAGAATAGTATACTAAAATACTTTCATATTTGGAGGCTTCGTGATTCGACAATTTTGGGTTGATTGAATCAAAGGGGGAGTCGGTATATAGTAAAGAAACTTTCAATAAGGCAATAATTAAGGCGAGTTTTGACAAGTCCCCGTGTCTATGGGTGATAACAATCTTGAAATCGTTTTTGTTTGGGTCGTTGGTATTCATTTTTTCTGTTTCAGTTTTAAGCTTGAAAATATCATTGAAAATCCCGTTGATGTATGAGCTGGTGACAAATGGATACAACCAGTCTAAAAGCTTATCGAAAAAGATGTTGATGTGCTGACACATTCTCTCATAGTTTGGAAGAAAATTTAGCAAATCGGCAAAAAATTCATTATCATTGTGAATCCCTGACGACAGACTGCTCATTTTCAACGGTTTCGTTTTTGGACCATTTGTATTAGCTTCCATAAAATCATAGCATCTATCAATGTTGAATGGGAAATAGGCTGCGTATTCCAAATTTCTTCTTTTCGATTTGAAACACTTTCTATCATTAGTGGTCAACTTGGAGATTAGTTGATAAATCTCAGAAAAGCTTTTATTACATGTTATTGCTGATCTGAAACAGGTTGGACCAAAATAGATAGTTCTATTTGGTTTGAATCTCATGGTGTTGATGTCAGAAACATTAATACTGAGAAATAGTAAATTGTCTCTTTTGATATCATTATCAGTCACTAGACTCTGGTCATCCGATGACACAGAACCTTCATGTTGATTTTTCTGGTCTATTTCGATATTCAATGATTTGAGTATCGCATTCTCCTTCTCCAATAGCTCGATCTTGAGGTTGAGATATTGAACACTATCATTATTGTTCGAAGAAGTCAAACTATTTGCAAAATCATTCAACAAAATCTTTCTCTCATTAATTTTGGATAACTCACTCCTCAAATCCTGGTTCTTTGAATCTGGTTGCTCAGGGGCTGTTTGTGATCCTGGAGATCCATTATCATAGCGATGATTTGGCTTGTATCGTTTCGAGTCATCGCTGGGAATCATTTGTCTTAACTTCAAGTTCTTGCGCCGCTCAGCCCTTGGATAAACTATTTTCCCCTTACTATCAACGTTCTCCAACACAGCAGCCGCGGCAGCAGCAGCCTTTTCTGGAGTATCGTTGTAGATACATTGGTCCAATGGATACTTTCTGACTTTGCAAGATGAGCAGATGGGCTTCGCCCGATCGCACTTGATTTTCTTTCTCCGGCAACTGGTGCATGAGATAATAATTCTGTTCCTCTTTCTCACATTCTCATCCTTCTTGCTGGTGGCGATATCTGTTTCTTGTGACATTCTACTCTGTCTTGAAGAAAGATAAGCCAATTTAGTTGCGTCTCCGTAATGAGGCTACAAAAGTTGATGGCGTAATTTTTCATTTTTTATTTTTTTTTTAATTTTTTTTGTTTTGCTGGTAATGCGCCGATCACCTCTGGACCCATGGAGCTCCCAATAACCAAAGGCTCTAAGGCCTTGGAGGAGAGAAAGAACTGTATAATAGTATTTGTGCTCCCTATAGATACCTTCTGGCTGGAAAATGAGTTTAATTTTGAGGTTTCCTTGCGGCTTTTGCCGTTGCGGAACCAGTTAAAGGTGAAGAATCAAAAGTATTTCAGAGATCGATGCTTGGGGTTGGGGAACCAGTTGCTTCTAGTGTATGTGTTATGGCTAATGAATCAGAGCTGGTCAATACAACAGGTGTTGCTGAAGCTCCAGTATGGCTCCAATGGTAAGCCGATGTTTGAAGATGTCGACTTCAATCTCTCGAACGATAAGGAATCTTTGCTCAACAGCATGGCGATTGCTGGAGCAGCAATAGGATTAGACACCATCAATTTCCATCTAATCAATCGACAGTTTGTCGATGAGATCAAGCTGGGAACACTTCATGATTCTGAGTTGGCCTTATTGGAAACGCAGACTGAAGAAGAAGACTATTTACGGTTGTTTGCTCAGTTGTGGAGTTTAAAAGAGAGTTATGCCAAGTATTTGGGGACAGGATTGATAGGCATAGATTTGAAGCAGTTGGAATTTCGTAATGTCAGATTAATTACAACTGCCGGCGATTTAAATACCGGAATACAATTGTACATTGATGGGAAAAGGAAAGTCTTGGGTACGATAATGACTCGACTATACAATAATCAAGTATATTATTCAGTGGTTACCGATAAAGACTCGCCTAATCTCCAGGAAATTGTAATCGATCTTAAAGAGATGTGTTCCGTGCTAAATAATCTATAGATATAACTTACAATTAGAATGAATAGGGAGAAATGAAGTATACCATGAATAATTCGGCAAATAATAGAAACGAGAATAGTGGAAGTACAATACAAAAAAAAAAAAAAAAAAAAAAACTGATCTTCTATAAAAAATCACCAAAACTTATACCAAGGCTTTTTATGCAATCTTCTATCAACGCTCTTGTAGTATTCCATTTCAGCCCAACAATCTCTACCCCATTCACAACCAGCCATATTGACGACAAAATCTCTGTCATTTTCATTGTAGAAGAACTGAGGATCATCAGCCTTGTCGGAACATGCCCCAGGTGGAAAGGCGTTGATTGATTTCAATGGCAAAAAGCCGATTCTTTCTCTAATCCACGGCTGAGTTTTGTACAAAGTTTCAAAAGCATCTTGTTCTTTATGTTCCCAGATCATGTGCATTTGCTCATAAAACGCAGGGTCCCACCAAATATCTAAAAGCAATTCTGACCATGGAGACTTCTTGATCAAGAATGACCCCAAGTTGAAGCCCCCGCAATCCTGTGTGATCAACATTTCCACCGGGGAATTCTTATAATCGGCGTACGGGATATTCAAGTCCAAATTCAAAGGATTGAAGTCCTTTTCATTGGTGATTCTGTATGTCAAATTGTTCAAGTTGTTGAAAATATGTTCTTCAAGCGAACGTTGAGGTTCGATGATGTAAGTGTGCAAATCTAACCACCAAAACCATTTGGTGTTTGGGAACTGGCGCATGGTTTGCTTAAGAATATCGACCTTCTCCCAGGACTCACGCCATTCGTGAGAGTATCTTCTCTTTATCGTCATGTCCTTGATGGTCAAACCGTACCCGTGTTTGTTGGCATAATATTTCTTGTTATTAATAGAACTTCTTTCGACCGACCACTCTTGGGCCCCTTTCCATTTCAAAACCCCACCTCCTTCGTTTGCCGCCAATATTATCACGATTTCTGGATCCTTGTTCAAGATTCTTTGTTGCAATTGTTTGAATCTTCCTGTTGGAAACTTAACGTATGCGAAAAACATCAAAACACAAGTTAATAACATGAGAGTCTTTTTAAAGCTTGAGAGCATCATCTTCACTGACGCAAAAGGCGATCTCTGCTTCTTCCGTGGTTGGAGGGCCGCATATGGCGGGATTATTTGGATATCCTTTTCGTGATCCATGGTGCCGCTGGTTGGAGTTTACTGTGGTGAAGGGGAAATAGATCAAAACGAAAAACTCACTTGTTTATCCTTCGTGTCTCTCAGAGACCAAATGGAAAATCACCCTGACGGGAGGCTCTACGCAGCGTTACCCGGGGGAGTTACTATTATTATTATCTTTTATCACGTGGGAGGTGCTCGATGTTCTGAATTCACCGCTTAACAAAGATAAAAGGAAGAATAAATAGGCATAATGTAATCTTTGGGATGTAATTTATGGTTGAGTTAAAGACAATTGTGTAAGGGATTTGAAAAAAAAAATGCACTGAAAGTATCTAACGAAATAAAAATAATGACTGGGACGGGATTCGAACCCGCGCATCCGAAGAAATCACGGCCTTAACGTGACGCCTTAACCACTCGGCCACCCAGCCTTTGATGTTTGGGTGGGTTTTTGAGTTTTGGCATTCAGATGTATTTTTAAAAGTAGTGATTTTTGCGTCTTCATGCATTATATGGAATAAATATGCATATTATTATTATCAAATTATTATCTGATGCGCTAAAAAGTTGATATTGTACGTGAAGATTGAGAGATTATTGATTATTTTTGTTTTGAAATGCGAGGAGTAGGGTTGGATTAATATTGATTGTAGTTGGTACTAAATATTTGCACTCTTCTCTATCTATTTGCCCCAGGTACTGTACACTATATGATTAGTGGATCTTTAAATAGTAGATCTTCCCTTCCACGAAAGAGGAAAGTTCTACATAGATATCTAACTATCTCACTATTTTCCATTTCAAGCTTCCGACTGGCGGCGTCCCATCCATGATTACATATAATGCGGTTAGTTCCAGAGCCAGTTCTGCAAAACTAGCCAACCAATTAGTCTGTAACCACGCACAGTTTAAAGCTAAATAAAAAAAAAGTACCCGGTACAGTAAAAGAAATACCTTGATATCGGCCTTTACTTAGTAAACTTTACTCATTGAATGTAGCATCCCTATACATATATAGATGAAAAATAGTTTCCATCAAAAACATGGTCATCAATTGTTTCCCACACACTATCACTTTTTTTCCCACAACCCAAAATTTTCTTCATCTTTCTTTGATTTCTCTACTTTTTTCGATGCTTGGTCTTTAATGCTGATGATTTTTGGTTTTTTCAAAGATCTTCTGGCTATAATTACACTTGGATATTGAGTCTCTGTCAAAAAAACATCTTCGGAAGGTGCAGGAGAAATACAATTGTCCGTAGTTCCACCCAAGTCATGAATATCCTGAGGAGATGGTATAGTACTAATACCCTTATTGCCCTCCAAATGGCCAAGGCTAGACGCATTTTCTTCTTCGACCGGCTTCTTAGACGCAAGTTGTTGGTGGTTACTTTCCCAGTCACCGCGAGACTGGATGCTAATTGGATACCTAGAAGGCTTGCTAGCTTTCTCCGTCTCTTCCACTAACAAATTGGTATTACCTGGTTTTACTACCGCTTCTTTGGCTGGAGGGATTTGCTGACTGGGAATTTGTTGAGGTTTTCTTTTTGGTGTTGATTGATTTCTCAGAGTCATTAATCTCTCATATCTAGACGGAGGTGGCTTACTATCTAAGCGACCGTCCGTTCTTCCACCGTTTTGTATTTGTTTTCTTGCTTCATAGTCATGTGAATGTTGATTTACTTTCCTTCCGTGTCGCATATAACAAAGAGTGATTATAAATAAAGCTATCGTCAACATGAGAAAGAATAAACTAGTCCATGTTAATGCCATTAAC
Organism: Saccharomycopsis amapae; assembly: GCA_031125765.1. Lineage (NCBI taxonomy): Eukaryota > Fungi > Ascomycota > Saccharomycetes > Ascoideales > Saccharomycopsidaceae > Saccharomycopsis > Saccharomycopsis amapae. The sequence goes on along the minus strand of JASTVC010000057.1, from coordinate 74,661 downwards.
TTTATTCCCACACTAGCAGATAAACCAGAACTCTGAAATGCATTTCTCACCCTGACAGCAACAACTGTAATACAAACCGAGGCAATGATGCTAAATATAGTGGCCAACAATAGGGATGCTGCAAAGAATTTTGTTAAAATACCACCTGGTTTCCAAACAATACCAAATGAGGCGAAAAATGCCAAAAGAGAAAATAAAAGTGTGAGGATATGGAATGCAAAGGCCACTTTGGAAATTTGGTAATATAAAGTTCGGTGACTTTTCAAATCGGAAGGAACATTTGCCTGGCCAAAGTTATCAGCAGGAGAAATTGGATAACCTGCAGTAGAGTTCCCACAATCATGATTACTGCCATTTTCTACTCCGCAAAGTTCGTAATATGTCCAACGTGATGTTGAATAAGGCGCATTTCTTATTGATGAGGTATCAGCTTGTAGCCAATAAAGATGGGCGAGTCCAGAACTTTCAGAAGCACCATTAAGAACAATAAAGAAGAGAACAACGCAGGTACTAAATTAACTGTCAGCAAACGTGCTTTACCGAACGAAAAGTGTACACGAAACTTACACTGCAAGAAGCAAAGGTACAGGAAAACTAATCAATCTTGATTTGGGAGACATTCCTGGTTATGTTAACAATTTTTAGATTTTATATTCTACTATATTTCTTAATTTGCCAGAAAAAAAAAAGTATTCTTGATATCATACATTTACAGTATAGCAATCTCCCTCCGTTTCTTTTGAAATCTTAAAATGAGTAAAAAGTCAGAGAGATAATCATTTTTTTTTTGAATCTAGAAAATAGTGAATAATTGGATTATCATATTTGAAGATACATATGCATAATAAGGTCAAGGTAAATGACGTAGTAGCGTCCAATTTTCGCTCTACTTTGGTAATTATTTTCATGTTATATTGACCCCCTTGTAAGGTAGAGCAGATGACCCGTTATTTTTCCATCGGAGTATCAATTTTGGGTTATAAATTAATAGGGCTTTCTGCGAATCAGCCAAAACTTTCAATATAACGGCCAAAGGTTGTCATATAACACGGGTGCCGTAGTATGTGTTGCATGTTGGATAATTCAGTCTTATGTAAATTAACAATTCTCTTTTGATCCTTTGTATCTCTTATTGCTTTTCCATTGTTACCTCTTATTACTGATTTATACCATCATTAGGTTATTGCAAATAGGACATATAGTTGTTTACAGTATACTTGTATATTCTGACATATTATGAATGTAATCCCATTTCGGTCTTAGTGCTGCAAAAACGGGACCTATTGGACACCCCTAGTATGTGCCAAAATCAATGTATTAGAACAGCCATAAGGCGAGTTATTACCAAAATTAATTTTTTCTTTGCCTTTGTTCCTCTATCAAATGAGTCTTTCATGATGTGTGATAATTATTTTGAGAAGAACCTTGTAAAAAAATAAATAATAGAAGCACTATTTTGGGGGATGTTTACCTGCTGCCGGCCCAAAAAAGGTTATGTTGTTTCATCATCATCTATTGTTTCGACGCGACGCGTAAATTAAATAATTTGTCAGCGAAAGACAAATAAACAGCACAATTTTAGTTATGAGAGATTACCAATTTGGTTTATTAATTCTGGATCAATTTGCCTGATTTCTGTATTTTTAAACGTCCATCGGGTCATTTTACAAAGAGATGGTTCTAAGATACCACACAGAGTCTAGTGTCAACCACCTGTAAAGATCAATATAACATATAACATATAATACATCACAATATCGCCATTTCTTGACCATTTCAGTGTATGTTTGGGACGCGTCGCAACGCGTCATTTAGCTGATATTTGAAGCCCCGAAAGGAAAAAAGACGCGTTTTTTTTTCTGCCTGAAATTTTTTTTTTCTTCGCGTCGTCCCTGAGAATATTTAAATTGGACGCGCGCCACTGCTCTTTTTTTCCCTGTTTAAAATAATATTATTTACTCTTCTTTCTTCATACACATTTTAATTAACTTCTACAAACCATTCTCTAATAACTCTTATATATATATTCAAGATGTATGTCTACAAGAGAAACGGGAAAAAAGAACCAGTTCGGTTCGACAAGATCACCGCCAGAGTCTCTCGTCTCTGTTACGGTCTTGACCCAAAACATGTCGATCCGGTAACTATCACCCAGAGAATTATTTCTGGTGTATACGAAGGTGTTACCACTGTCGAGCTTGACAACTTAGCTGCTGAAACCGCTGCCTATATGACCACTGTTCACCCAGACTACGCCGTTCTTGCTGCCAGAATCGCCGTGTCTAACTTACACAAGCAAACTACCAAACAATTCTCCGCTGTTGTTCAAAGCTTGTACGAATATATTAACCCAAAGACTGGTAACCATGCTCCAATGGTCTCCAAGGAAACTCGTGATATTGTGATGAAGCACGAAAATGAGCTTAACTCCGCTATTGTATATGATCGTGATTTCAACTATAACTACTTCGGGTTTAAGACTTTGGAAAGATCTTACCTCTTGAGAATTGATGGTAAGGTTGCCGAAAGACCACAACATTTGATCATGCGTGTTGCTATTGGTATCCATGGTGACGATATCCCAAAGGTCCTTGAAACATATAACTTGATGTCTCTTAAATACTTTACACACGCTTCTCCAACTTTGTTTAATGCTGGTACTCCAAATGCTCAAATGTCCTCCTGTTTCCTTGTTGCCATGAAGAACGATTCTATCGATGGTATTTTTGAAACTTTGAAACAAATGGCCGTCATCTCCAAGCACGCTGGTGGTATTGGTTTGCACATCAACAACATTAGATCTACCGGTTCTTATATTGCTGGTACTAACGGTACTTCCAACGGTATTATTCCAATGTTGAGAGTTTTCAATAACACTGCCAGATATGTTGATCAGGGTGGTAACAAAAGACCGGGTGCCTTTGCCATTTACGTTGAACCATGGCACTCCGATATCTTTGATTTCATCGACATCAGAAAGAACCACGGTAAAGAAGAAATCAGAGCTAGAGACTTGTTCCCAGCATTGTGGATTCCAGATCTTTTCATGAAGCGTGTTGAGAAGAACCAAGAATGGACTTTGTTCTCTCCAAATGAAGCCCCAGGGTTGGCCGATACTTATGGTGCAGAATTCGAAGCCCTTTATGAAAAGTATGAACAAGAAGGTCGTGGTAGAAGAACCGTCAAGGCTCAAAAGTTGTGGTACTCTATCTTGGAAGCCCAAACTGAAACCGGTACTCCATTCATGGTCTACAAGGATGCTTGTAACAGCAAATCTAACCAAAAGAATCTTGGTATGATCAAATCATCAAACTTGTGTTGTGAAATTGTTGAATACTCTGACCCAGAAGAAACTGCCGTGTGTAACTTGGCTTCTGTTGCTTTGCCAGCCTTTGTTGAAACTGACGACAACTCTTGTACTTACAACTTTGAAAAGCTCCACGATATTGTCAAGGTTATTGCCAAGAACTTGAACAAGATCATTGATCGTAACTTTTACCCAGTGCCAGAAGCTAGAAGATCTAACTTTCGTCATAGACCAATTGCTCTTGGTGTTCAAGGTCTTGCTGACACTTTTATGATGTTGCGTTTGCCTTTTGAATCTCCAGAAGCCAAGGAATTGAATACTCAAATTTTTGAAACCATTTACCACGCTGCTATTGAGGCTTCTACTGAACTTGCCTCTGTTGAAGGTACTTACGAAACTTATGAAGGTTCTCCAGCTTCTCAAGGTCTTCTCTCCTTTGATTTGTGGAATGTCAAGCCATCTGAATTGTGGGATTGGGATCAACTTAAGGAAAAAGTTGCTAAGCACGGTTTGCGTAACTCTTTGCTCGTTGCCCCAATGCCAACTGCTTCTACTTCTCAAATTTTGGGTTACAATGAATGTTTCGAACCATACACTTCTAACATTTACTCTCGTCGTGTTCTTGCTGGTGAGTTCCAAATTGTCAACCCTTACCTTTTGAAGGATCTTGTTGAAATGGGTCTCTGGTCTACCGAAATGAAGGACCATATCATTTCTGCTAACGGTTCTATCCAAGACTTACCAAACATCCCACAAGAGCTCAAGGAGTTGTACAAGACCGTTTGGGAAATCTCTCAAAAGAAGATCATCGACCTTGCTGCTGACCGTGGTCCATTCATTGATCAATCTCAATCCATGAACATCCACATTCGTGCTCCAACCATGGGTAAATTGACTTCTATGCACTTCTACGGTTGGAAGAAGGGTTTAAAGACTGGTATGTACTACTTGCGTACCCAAGCTGCTAGTGCTGCCATTCAATTCACAATCGACAAGACTAGTGCCACTAATGCTGGTAAGGTAGAGGCTAAGGAATTGATCAGAAAGAAGTATGTTCCAAAACATCAACAAGGTGCTGCCTCTTTTGAATCTCAAGTGATTGCCCCAGTCGAAGTCAAATCTTCGTCGACTGCTACTTCTAACGTTGCTTCTTCTGTGTCCACTCCAGCCTCGGTTGCCGAAGCCGCTACTCTTCCTGAAGAAGTTTCTAACTTGTCTTTGAAGGAAGAAACTACCGAAACCGCCAAGTCCATTGATGACGAAATTAAGGAAATGGAACAAGATATTTTCAGTTCAAAGGCAATTGCCTGTGCTATAAATAATCCTGAAGCTTGTGAAATGTGTTCTGGTTAAAAGATAGATTTTTTTCTCTTTTTTTTTCTTCTTCTAGACAATATTGCAAAACTTTTTTGGTGTATTTTTATCTCAATTTCGGGTTATTTTCTTTTATTTTTATTTCTAATCTTAGTTTGTTTTTCATTTTAGTATTTTAATAGTACAATACATGGTTCGTTAACAAAAAAAAAAGTCGTTCTTCATAGTAAACAAGTATATCTTCTGCTATGAGGTGTACATTATTGGAATGGTCAGTGATCCAGAAGAAAAATCACCCCTTCAGAGGTTGAAGTAACTAAGCCTCTGGATGTATAAAAACCTGGCCTGGAAGTAATAGTCTCCCAAACAGACAATATCAAGATCTCTTAGGAAGCAATTCAAATATCGGCAAACGACCCCTTACTACTCGGCAGTACCGGCTTTGATGGCCAGTGTTCTTACACATGCTTTTTGTGAACACTAAAGTTAATGAATGTAAACAATTAAATAAGAGTTCGGGAATATGTACTTCTAATATGAACCAATAACGAATAACTAATAGTAAAAGATAACAATATTTAAAATGTGATGCAATCATATTTTTGTTTAATTGAAAATGAGAAAAAATAAAAAAATAAAACACTATAATACATAAAGGTGGCTAGAGCACATCTAGACCTTGTTGATACCAGCACAACAAGTTTTATATCATTCAAGAAATGAGAAATCATGATTATTCACTCCATTTTTTCTTTTGTTGACGTTGATAAATACTATGATACCTTCTATCCCCATTGATCATATCCTCTGCGCTTTCCCCGAAAACCTCTCCCATCTGCTCCATTTTCCTCTTCAATAGCATCTCCTCAATCCGTAACTGCTGCTTCAAATGGGCATCGTAATCGAAATGCGGCACATCGTACTTTGAAGAACTATTAGGCATACCATGGAACGTCGACTTCACATTAGGATTGTACTGCTCGCCGTAATGCACCCGGTTTCTCGAGAAATTAAGCCCCGAGGGAGAATAATGACTTCCTCTGGATCGAGAATAATACTTGGCCTCGCCGTAATATTGATTATGATACTCTCCATCCCGCGAGGCATGATGGGCTCCACCACCGCCGTTGCCAAATGACGAACCGTGCAGAGATGATTTCTTGATCTTGAGATCGTAAGTGAGCCTTCGTTTAGCATCGGAGAGGATCTCGTAACTGGCCACTAATTTGATATAATTCTCATCGTTGATTTTCTTTTCTTCGTCGCTGAGCGCGTCGTATCGTGGATTGGCCTTGACAATGTCAGGGTGGTATATCTTGGAGAGCTGCTTGAACCGACGCTTTATCTCTCGATGTGATGCCAGCACAGAGATTCCTAGCATTTCGTAATGTGTCATATCACTCTGTGCAAAACGTAATGGTAAAGCGTACGAAGGGATAGCATTTGATGGGCCAGAGGTGTTGAAGACCCCGGAAGTATGAAACGCTCGTACAATCGGAGCCAGTATTCCTTGTTTCCACTGCATATCGAAATAATAATAATAATAGCAAACCAATGAACCCTCCTAGCAATTTGCTCGGGATCTAAGGGGTGTTGAATATTTCTAAGTAAAATGATTTTGGAATCAAAAAAACATTATTTGGGCGATGCCCCCCACTGCATGCCCAGGGCGCATGACCAAACCGAGCTTCCACCACCCAACATCGACTACAAGAATTTGCTTCCACTCCATTACACCAACACTAATATTACATTGCAATCTTTATCTATATAAGTCCTTGAGTTTTGCATAACTTTTGAGAAGCGTCTTATCGACACCTCTACGGCGGTTTTCGAGAGCTTTTACAAGATCTCTGACACTGAAAATTTCCTCTTGTCTGGCTTCTCTAAACCTTACCCCTTTTCCCTCATTATTTTCTGAACTGGACTTCGAAGACCCGAGACCCGACCCTCCGCGCGATCCTCCTCCAGTCATCCAACTATATGTCTTGGTTCTACCTGTAGTCATCATTGCCGCCGTGGCGTTGGCAGCACGATGCGAAAGCTCTTCTGTATTTGGTTTTCCCTTTCCATCATCCACTTCGATCCCAAGTTGGATTTTCTTGGTGGTTCTCTTTTCTTCAAGTTCCTTTTGCTTAGTGGCATAATCTCTCAATGCCTTTGATACATCGCTTCGCGAACCGCCGCTACTCTTAATATTTCTCCGACGATGTTTCGAATACATCACCACATCCCGTAGAATTGGCGCCAACATTTCCTCACAGGCCACACTCAAGAAATCAGCAAACTGCTTTTCTTGGCCATTGGGAATTTTTAGGCCGTGATTGGTGATTTGTTGTTTTGCGTACCCCAATACCTGGGAACGGACAATAAGCGGCGCCAAAGGGGCGTCGACACGCTTTATTGGTGCTGAACCATTACTGCCGCCTAGCCCAAGCTTATTCTTGTGTTTTTCAGATTCCCGATGTAGAAGGTTTTCTTCTTCTTTAAGATCAACCCCAGTTCCGTAGAGCGCATCCACCACTTTATCGGGATCCGTTGGAGAAAGTCCTCCTTGTTCCTTTTTATTGGTATTTGACGCTGGCGTTGGCGTACCAGGAGTCGCTGATGGTGTTGATGGGTTTATTGTTTTTGACATTGGGACTTTCCCTGCTGTTGTTGGTTTATTTGTTATTGTTGTTGAAGATGAGGATGATGATGACGTTACTGGAGCGACTTGCTTCTGGGGCGGCAACACTATGCCCGGCTGTTCTTCGTACTTCACTCGCTTCTGATCATTTCCCGTTACTTCTCCAGGGAACTCCCTCTTCTGCTGATTATAATTGAGGTCCATAATGCTAACGCCTTGAGCTTTGTTGTTGCTGCTTCAGAAGAACAAGCCAAAATAAAAAAAAATGATTTCGTTTAACCCGAAAAAGATACCCGGACAACTAACTACTATCTGTGCCCGGGTCACCGCATCGCTTCCGAAAAGGAAAAAAAAAAAATATTTTTCACTCAGCTTCAAGTTCTTTAACATTTTACTATAATAATAAGATAGACACAATAATGGCTAAACAGGTGGTAACCTTGGAGTCGCATAGAAATTTTAGACTCCGGCTTGTACTCGCAACTCTAGCCCATGTGCCCGTGAAAATTCAAAAGATTCGGGCTGATGATGTCAACCCAGGTCTTCGTGATTATGAAATATCGTTTCTTAGACTTTTAGAATCCCTCACTAATGGTTCTACCATCGAAATATCTTACACAGGTACTACAGTCATATATAAACCAGGACTTCTTATTGGTGGACAATTGACTTTCAATTGTAACACATCGAGAGCCATCGGTTACTACATTGAGTACATTCTTCTTCTTGCGCCTTTTGCTAAGAACAAGTTCTCCATAGTGTTAAAGGGTGTTGATTCCGATTCACACGAAACTATTGGCCTTGAAGGGGTAAAATGGGGGTTATTGCCAATCATGGAGAAATTTGGGGTACGAGATGTCGAGCTCCGGATTCTTAAACGTGGTGCTCCACCAGGCGGTGGGGCCGAAGCTCATCTTATGGTGAACCAATTACTCGCGGCTCCTTTAACGATTCATGCCCTTGAATTACCAAAGATCGCTGCCCTCAGAGGGGTGGCTTATCTGACCCGTGTCAGTCCTAGCATTGTGAATAGAATTGTCGAAGCGGCAAGACAAGTGTTCAGCGAAACTGGGTGCAGAACTGATATTGTCGCCGACGCTTGGAGAGGTGAAGTTAGTGGATCGTCTCCTGGTTGGGGGGTCACTTTGGTGGCGGAATCCAAAAAGGGCTGGAGATTTTTCGTCGAGGAAGTTGGGTCTGCGGGCGAGACCCCAGAAGATATTGGTACCAAGGCTGCTTATGAATTATTGGAAGAAGCGTCCATTAGTGGAGTGGTATGCCGTAGTCAGTTACCTTTAGCCTTGGGATATATGGTGATTGGTAAAGAACATATTGGAAGAATGATCATTAACAAAAAACAAGTTGATCCAAATCTTATCTACTTATTAAGGGACGTCAAAAATCTAGTGGGAGTTGAGGCCCACATCAAACCTTGCGATGATTATCTTGATGAGGAGGATGCCGATGACTACTTGGTGCTTATGGTGAAGGGTGTTGGTTTTACTAATGCTAACAAGAAAATTGCTTGATTAAGGGTGTGTACTATATTTTTGGATTTCAAAAGCAATATATAAATAATTCATGAATTATATCTTGATTCATTCGGGCAGAATATGTTCTATGATCTTTGTAATGAGAGTGAGAATCGGGATATGGAGATAGATTTCTCAATAATTGTATTTGTTTAATGTGGTGACAACCACCAGGAGTGAAGACTGAATAATTTAGTAGTTTTTAAGATTGTCGTGTTTTAACATTGGCATTATACAGTATCGTATCCTTTTACTATTTATTGGCCCGACCACAATTCCATAATCATACAGAAAAATGATCTATAGGACTCAATAATAGTATTAGTTAGCTCTTGGGTGATGATTTTTAGCCTCCAGTTGAAAAAAGGACACCAACTAATACTCAAGCACATCTTTTAACAATCAAATTAAAAAATAAAACAGAAAAGAAAAAAATAAATCAAGGTATATTAATTTATAAATTATAGTAATTTTTCACCCAAATTAAAATCAAGGTAAAAAAACATCAAAATATGCATGTTGCGAGCCAGAAATCGCTTTTAGCAAACCAAAAAAGGCATTGTAGCCCAAGTCAATTTCACTCATTATCGTCTATGAGCAATAGATAACGTGAAAGATGCTATCATTAAACCAGTCAAGTGTTCAACCATATGTAAAAATAGCCAAAACACTATAAGGTCTAGCCGGCAAAAGAACCAATCCTCTTTTTTTCTTTCTTTTTCTTCTTCTTTTTAGCTTCAAATTCCCCCAGCTTCACGGAACCATCTAACTCCACGGTCCATCCCAACACATACAATCCCATCGTTTGTCAAAGAACCAGTGGCAGCTCTCACCCCCTTGTGAATAAATTTGGCATCTAAGATCCCTACTAAGTCACCCTCTTGGCCATTTTCACTTTCAGACTCAGCAAAATCGGTCATTGAATTAGTTATTGTCGCTTCTTTTTCTCTTGAATCGATACTCCATATTCTGATTTTCCCATCAAACCCAGCAGACAACAACAAATCACCTTCCTCGTTGAAATCCACCGCAAAAATCCAACCCTCATGGGCATTGACATCGATATTGGCAGACGAAGAATGGGTAGAGGTGGTCAAGCTCCCAATGATCTCCCCGTACTTCGTATCGTAGAGAGATATGTTCCCAAACTTCCCAGAATCGTAACCGCACGCTAGTATATCTCCTGATGGTGAAAACTTCAAAGCTCTAATCCCAGACGACACCGTAGTACCGCTCGATTCACTAGTTATAGAAGGCTTATGGAAAGTGAACACTGGTCTGCAATTACTAAGCTCTGCAACAACAATGTCACCATTGGCAAACCCAGTCGCCACCAACGCGGCGTTTGGCGACACCGCCAACGATATGGCAAAGTTCGACACTTTTGGTTCAATGGTCCCGAAATATTCTAAATTGAAAGTTGGAGTTTTCTGATCATCCACGCTAGCCACAAACTTGTATACTGTGGTGTTCCCATTTGATTGAGTCGCCACGAACCGATGATCTTGATTAAGAGGATCTTTGACAAACTCAATTGCCCAACTTGCGGTGCTTGCACTGCTCAATTTCAACGATGAGACTTTTTCTACCTCATTAGCAGCCGTGAGTTGGTAAAATAATACTTTACCAGAGAAAGTAGTCACGGCGATCAATGTCACTTTGACGGAATTGATGACATCCTCAAATGCTGTAACGTGATGGAGCCCCATCTTATCAATAAATACCTCCTTCACATGGTCCTTGGCACTCTGGTTCTCGAGGATATTATTGAACCAAAGCTTAAGATAACCATCACCAGAAACTGTCAATGTGTATGGCTTTGTCACCGAGACACCATAAATATCTGATTTATGAACCTGTCCTGCATTGGCAGTAGCAATATATTGTTTACCCTTGAGACCATGTTAGTGTTGGAACTTCTAGAAAAAAAAATATTATGAGCAAGCAGCTAGCACTTACCATTTCTTTGATATTTATAAGTGACTTAGAAACGAATATCCAACAAATAATTATCAGTAAAATCATCCCATCAGGTTCCCTCTCCCTTAGGATTATTGTAGATGAATTTTTCGAGGGCTTCTGAGGTTACGCAGCCCTGAATAGACGCCACAGTATTATAATGCCGAACTTCGAGGTATTTATTATTATTATTATTATTATTATTATTATTATTATTATTACTATTAAAAAATTGTTCAAGATAATAGGACTTATGATAATGGTAAATAGAGCAATCTTTCTTGTTTGAAGTTCTCGTGTATCTTCTTGGAAATGAACTTGTCATCCACCTCGGTAAATAATGCCTCTCCGGAATGTTTGGAGATATCATTCAATATCTGTTTAAATTGATCTGTCAAGTCTTGTAATTTGCTTTCTTTACCCACAAAATTCAATAAGTAGTAGAAATCCGCAAGAGAAACTAAAAGATTCTCTTTCAAGAATTGGATAGATGATTGATCCTCCTTCAATGTTTCACTAACCACGGCCAACGTTTCCTTAAAATATGTCAATAAACTGATGATTATCTTGAATTTGAACTTGGTAAAACCAGGAGATTTATACAAATCCAAATAATCACTTCCAAATGAGTCTGTTCCCCCACCGAAGAGGAACTCACAGAAGTTGTACAACAATAATGATACACTTGTCGAGGGTAATGTTGGCAAACCGTCTTCCCATACTTCCATCTCCGTAGGAATCTTAAGTTGTAATTCATGATCTGATTTTTCTTTAATGCTCGAGAAATCCACAGCAGCACCACCGGCAATTAATAACACATCCATGGAGGTATCATTCTCGATTTCTTTCGCAAGAGTGGTGAAACATGAGTCGGGTATTATTTTAGGTGTCTTAATGGTAATTTTTTCTAATTCACCTTCATCAAACGACAAGAATCTTTTGACAACAATGTAGACGAAATCTTGGTAAAGTTCTTTTGTAAATTCTGAAGTGATTCTTGAGTAATAATAATCAATTACTTCATTGTTTTTCTTGTATATAAATGAGATATTTTTCTTCATTTTATTGTTAGTTTTTGAAGAAAGCTCACTTTGTTCACTGTCAACAACCAATAAATCTTTCAATCCTTGATCCTTTATTAATTTACGGAAGATCAATAAAACTTTTAAGACATCAACGTAAGCAATATAGTCATTTTCTGTTTCTTTTGAGGCTAACCTGAACATTCGCTCCAAGAAGTTTGTAAATCTTTCGAGTAACAATTTGTCAAAATACTGTGCCCGGATTTCATCATAAATTACCATAAAGTGCTCCTTGTACTCTGTCAAGAAAGTTTCGATAGCCTCAGAGTTCTGGTAAGCGTCAAAATCATGATCGTTGAAGAACTCTTCGTTGATATTCATCTCCTGTATCATTGAAACACCCCCACTGGTATCGAAATTATTAGAAATCAAGTTCTTCATGAGCCCAACGTTAAATACTTTCAAAACAATCTTCAAATTAGAGAAAAAATTTATCAATTCACTGGAAACGCTGATCAAGTTTGGGCAAGATTTTGTCGAAACTTTCTTTGAAAGATCTAGGTTCATGGAGGTCAAAGTTGAAACTTTCAATAAATATGCATTTACATCCTTAATTTGCATATCATTCTCGGAGGTTGACCAAAGTCCTTCATTCAAATACCCAGTTGTTGACTGGGTATTAAGATAAGTGGCCATATTTTTAGATACTGATATAATTTGGTCGATTTGCGTAGCCAAAATGTTAGTTATGTTGATTTTCCACATAACGATCAAGTTTTTCAAAAGATCATCTCCATTCGGTAATGTGAGTGTGGTGAGAGTGCTTGAATGAATGCTCTTGAACTCTTTGACTGTGACCTTTATTAAGTCGATTAGTCTGGTGAATGGTTTATGAGTTTTGCCGGAACGTACTGGGGTATGTTCAATCGCATAATTCAAACCCTTTTCAAAACTCTTGGAAAAAATACTGACAATTTCTGATTTCCATAGCTTGATAATATCCATTAGGGCTGAATCGTTTTTAAATTGATTTTTATAATCTGACATAGAGTATGTGAACTCACAAGAATTTAAAAACTCCTCAAAACCTTCAAAGTTATTAAGAATTGATGCGTATTTAGACTTCAAATTAGCCTTGAATTGCGAGTTCTGAAAATTCAAATTTTTAATTATTTGATTAAGGAAAGTTTTTGGGAAACTGCCATATTTGTCTGGGAAAAACACTTCCAAGTAAGTTAGTGACAAGTATAGATAGCTAAGAGTCTTTCTAAAAGTTGAAAGATCACTGAGATTGACAAAAGCAGGGTGCTCGAAAAGGTTGGTTAATACCTTTGACTTCAAGTCGATATAATATTTCAAAATGCCAATCAAGTCCAAATTCAACACCAACATTAGGGATACCAAAACGGTGACTAGGGAATTATTATTTAGGTATTCTATTGAATGGCTATTTGACTTTATTACTAAGCCTGACAAAAAATTTGAATATTGACTTTTCAATCTCATGAACTTTTGATATAGGGTATTTCTTTTATCGTTCAATTCTAACTTCACTAGCAATTTTTCAAACACGTAGAACTCTTTGGAGAAATGGATTAATTTAACATCAATCAATGGGTTGAAATTCAAATTCTTGGCAAGATGGTTCTTGATAGAGATTACCAGCACATCAATTGAGCTTTGTAAAGTTAAAAATGCCACTCTGAGAGATTTTTCGTTTTTTTGGTTCAGTCTATTAACATCCAAAACGCCGGCATCAATGAATCCGTGATAGTTCTTCAATAATTTGTTCAAATTCCCGGTTTCGTTGTCATTCAATTCGCACAAACCACTGAGTTTCTTATCCTGATCTTGAACGATTTTGTTCATAAGAATGATATTTTCAGCTGTTGATAATAAAGATCTATATTTTGACCCCACTAATGTTCGCAATTCGTTGGTCTTTTGATCAGATTGAATCTCCAAGTTATGACTTATTTCTCTGATTTGGCTAATGGTTAAGGAGCGGAAAAGCTGGGCGGCCTTAGCCTCATTATCCTGCACCATTACTGATAGCTTTCCGGCTATATATGTTTCGAATGAGGGAGACAGTATATGTATTACAAACTATTATTCACGTAGAGCAGGTCAATATTTAAACACTTCATCGCTCTCATTTCTGTGATCAATCGAAAAATCTGAGCGTGACTTAGCACGTGATTACACTTATAAACTGTTGTTAGTAAGAATGCATACCGTACGGAAAGGACACATCATCGCGACAATACTATAAACCAAGCTCATTGATGAATGATGCTTGCGATAGTTCTAACAACTGTTCCATAATTTGACCCAATATAGAACTGGTGGTGTGTAACTACTAAGCAATGTATGCACATGGATTCTTCTAAGTATGAGTATTAAAGGGCTTTCATGTATCATGGAAGCAAGACTTTATTACTTGAGAAGAAAGAAAAATCTTTGTTTAATATTAAATCTTCTCTTGGAAGGCGAATAACTAATAAACGGTCAACTTTGTCATGGATGCTTCATCTGATCCCTCCACTGTAGTTCTGGTACAGCCAGTACAACCCACCATGGTGTGAATCTCACTACCACGAATACAGAGGCCGAAGGTCAGAGTTGGAGTACGTTTTATGATATACTTGTCCAAGAAAACTACTTGCCTACACTGGTTACGCCAAAAGATATTCTGTTTATCGAGTTTTACTATGATTTGATTAGAAAGCTGAACAGTTGTATTATTTAGTTGAATCTGATAGTCCCACAATCGATAGAAAATAGGATGCGGAAATTTTCAAGTGTCTGTTCAGACGAATCTTTGCTAAGTCCAGAAGGTGTCCCGACGAATGGTCGTGCAAATCAATCTTTGAAGCGTGTGTCCGCATGCATAAGCCTGCAAATCCAAAGAAATTAGCATTGCAATCTGTTACGCATGGGAAGATGATAATCCTAGTCTAGTAAATCTGTAAACTCCAAATCATATTATTAACAACATGATCACTGAGGGAAATAAGGATTATCAATACAATTTAGGACCAACAAAAGATACAAGACCAACAAGAATTTCAAGAACAGCAAATCACTGAAGGGCAATTAATATTCTAGTGTAATAGGCTAACGCCAAGGGGTGAAACTATATATCAAGCCGTCACTATTTTCCAGAAGATAAAAGAATTTATCAATAAGTATCTCGAAATAAATGGGGATCTAAAGATTGTGAAAGAATGCACCAGCTTCAATGAAATTGAAATCATACAAGTACCTTCAGAAGACTAATTTGCTGTTTTACAAGCCCATAATGAATATTGATTTTCTTCAATTTACCTAATATCTGGATATTTGCATCCAAATTCTTTGTTTGAAAGAATTTTCTTTCTTCCAAAGGAAGAAGGTCAGGGCATGCCATGACGGCTCACACTATGACTACAGCTCATTCGCGAATCATGCTTGTGTATAGTTGTTACCGATGCTTGGTACATTGCTCCAATACGGTAAAACACTGTATTAATTATGACAACATATATACTACTAATAACCTGCTCCAACAGTCTTGCCTTTTTTGTTACTATTTGCCTGGTATCTTCTGGCTTCTTTTATTTGATATATTTCTGTAACTATTTCTAAAACACAATTGATATAGGGTAGTTTCTCCCTGGTTCAATATCATTCAAATCTTTCATTATCATGTTATAATCAAAAAAAAAAAAAACACACAATATGGTGGGATATCTCCATAACTTGATCCCGTTGTATTAACCAATATCAACGCTTTCACCCAAAAAAAAGTTCATAAAGCCTGCCGCAATTGATCCGGTATAACAAGCTTCAGATTAACAAGATCGATAGAACTTTTGTATAAAATTTGCTGAAAATGCAACTGAATTCAAAATCTTGGACATCACTTAAAAGTCTAGGAATTCTAGATGTAGCACTATTTTGTACTACCACCAATCACGGGGCCCTGATTATCCAGTATTTTCCTGGTCCTCGTATTGGACCCATTCACGAATAAAATATTCCGCATAAATTTTTTGTGTTTTGGCCCATGCACAGTTTACAACACCGCACCGCGTAGTGTTCATATAACGTACAAAGATGGAGGGTGCAAGTTTAATAACATCAAGAATATAGATATATATTCAAACTTTCAAGTAAAAATTCCAATACAACATAAAAAATATAGCCTGTCTTTTGATAAAAGACAATAAAACAAAAAAATAGAACCATGGGCTATCTAAACCGGGTTGCTCGCATAGTACAATTATCATGATCTAATCATATTCCTCTTTTATGGTGCTTATCAATGCTTTTTATTAGATACATTGTAGACATGCATTTCAATTTTATTGATTAATCCAGCTTGGTATCAGTTTTTCTAAGTAACGTTAACGAATTCATCGAACTTCTTCATAAACAACTCGGCCTTTTCTTCGGCATCAGCAACCTTTTCGTGAATTACCAATTCGACTTCGACGGTCGGTGTTTCGTGTGATTCGACAGCAGGAGTTGATTTCACTTCAGTTAGGAGATCAAAGATAGAAGGTTGGCCAACAGATGGGGTGACCTTGGATTTATGTTGATTGATCTTGAAGTTGACCTTGAATCTGTCAACTCTTGATGGAATGCTGATGATATCTTCAAACAAGTCATCGTAGAAGTCGGATTTTACTGGATGTCTTTGCAAAGCATATGCTTGGGACTTCTTAACTGCCTCAGTAACAAATTCATAAATGGTGAATGGCTTGACTTTTCCTAAGGAGGCTTCGCGTAATTCTACTATTGATGACAAGTCGAATGATTGCTTAATAACCTTCGGTTCTGGGATTAGTTTTTTGGTATCAGCAGCAGCATCGGAGGAAGATTTAGCTTCTGGAGCACTGTCTGAGGATTCTGCCTTAATTGGGGCACCTTGGATATTTGAAAGATCTAATTTTTCATGGGCTTTGAAGTAGGTAGCAATGGCACCAGCAGATTCCTTAGAAATCTTTCCCAAGTAGAACAAAACGTCCCCCTTGAGCAATCTACCGTTTGGACCAGTAGCTTCAATCTTCTCGAGAGCTTCTTCTTTAGAAATTCCATTAGATTCTAAAAGGGTCAGCACCGATGGGAAAAGGGTTTGTGATGGGTTGGCTTTGTTAAAGATACCAGTTTCAGTAGCAATTGCTTTGGAAGCTTGCTTTGGAGCAGCAGCTGGCTTCTTTGATTCTTGTTTCTTTGGGGCGGCCGGGGTTTCGGCTATTTCTTCTTTTGGGAACTCCAATTTCGAGATATCGTCTTCTGGTTCAGCAAGATAGGCGATAGTTTTGCCAACTGGAATGTCCTTGGCTCCGTTTTGCACCAAGATCTTTGCCAATATACCGTCATCTTGGGCTTCGACATCGATCTGAGCTTTGTCGGTTTCCACTTCCAAAAGAACGTCACCCGAGCTATAAGCTTCCCCCTCTTTAAACTTCCATTCAACAATACCACCTTTATCCATGGTTGGGGACATGGCAGGCATACTGAATTTAGTGGCAGCAGCCCTCAATACCGAGGCATGAAACACTATAGTGGTGGGTTAGTATTCATTGGAATAAAAAAAAAAAAAATGAATAGAGCATATGCTTACAACGAACATTGACATTTTGGAATCTAACCATCCTTGTGGATGCTCTGCTAAAGGCTCTAACAGATAACATTTTTTTCTTTTTCCAAGACACGCCAGATAAGCACAAATTTGTCTAAATTTCGCTAGAGGAATAACCAATTACAAAAAGCACGGCCAGTCAATTACAAAAAGCACAACAAAGAAACTGGTGATGGGGGCATGCGATCAACTGATGCTTCTTTTTTGAAAAAAAATTAGTCACGTGTATGATCATGTGTATTTCTTCCGGGCATGGGATATGCGGCCGGACAGGTATGCTCATCTTGGCTCATAACTACAAAACTAATGCTACCGTGTTGCTGGTATATGGTACCCAATTATAAGTTAATTTGCAGTGAAATTCTTCTAGTGCTGAAATACTGAGAAATCACAACCACTACCCAAGATATCCACCACCACCAATGCGAGGATACTTGCCGCTGAAAATGCTGCAGTGGACAAGTTCAAACAAGTGGTGAGCAACAATCAAGACTTGCTGAAATTCATCTCTGCTGCCGTCAAGGTAATTGGGAACGAGCTGCAATTAAAGGGCGTTGACATTAATTGTTCTTATATTTTTGCGTCCCTTTTCGAATACTTGTATCATGAAATTGCTTTTGCTTTCTTTGGTGGGTTCGTTAAGTTTCTTTTCAGATACGTGGTGGTCAGAACTCATGATGAACGGAGCCATACTGGATGTAAGATCTTTGTTGATACTACAGTTTTGGAAAGACTAGGATTGGACACCTATACGTTGCGCACAGAAATAGCCACAAATCCAATAGTCATAGCAGTTTAGAAGAATAGTTTTCTGATTGGTTTAAGAAAGCTACCGAAAAATCTATGCAGTTTTATATCGTGGACTGCTTTTTCTATGAAGAAAAGTTGACTGTTTCTGATGGTGAGGAGGAACATAATAATAATGAAAGTGATGATGGGACTGGTGGTTTTTATTACAGTGACGCTCATAATGATAGTGATAGTTATGACGACGAGAGTGACGGTTTTGGTGCAGCAGCACCCCAATTGGAGCTTTCTCGTAGCAAGGGAGCGAGATCCGCTAATCAAAAAAGTATTAAAGCCGTTCATTGCAAATTTTCCAAAGAGCCAAGCTCCACTAAAAAACTTGAACAGATTTGGTGGATGAATATGCAAAGAGGTTATTCCTTGAATTTTTGTGAAGAAGCATTGGTATTGTTAGGTTCTCGTCCTGAAGCGGTATTTGAAAACATTCATAAATACTCCATTAAGATTGCAGATAATCCTATTTCACATTACTCGCCATTGACCACCATTTTGATCTCTTTATTAAAAAATGAGAAAATTTGCAAATATTTGAAGTAAAGAGAGTATAAGCAAGAATTGTGGTATAAAGCTAGTAAGGGCTACGGTATTGACAATATTGATAACGACACGGTCGTTTTTTTCTTCGACATGAGTAGTATTGAGATATACCAGTCAAGAGAAACTGGTAATGTCGGCCCATCACCTGCTGGAGGCCCAGATTTTTTTCGTCCTGATGGCATGGCTGTATTTCATTCATGGAAAATCATGAACTTGCCAAGTGATTGTAAAGAAAAACCAGATGTCTTTGACGTGTTGCTAGGGTGCTCGTATCTCAGAACAAAGGAAGAATTTGTCTTGATCATGAAAGATGAGATCGATGTGCTCAGCAACCTCGGCGTCTTAGGGAACCATAAGATAAAGGTCATCCCGATTATTAAAAAGATATCTGCACCATTAACTGGGTTATTTGATACCACCAGTCTGAAGACAGAACCAAACATGATACCAGACATGATGCTAATGTTTTTCCCAGCTCTCAAGGAATTTTTGGATGTAATTAACTGTTTCTCGGTTGATCAACTTGAGACGATGTTCAAGTTGGCGAGTGACACACATCAAAAACAACGGGACGTTTTCAAAATCATCAAGAAGATCAGATCTCCTGAAAGGTCGGTGGGCAATGTAAACTGGGGAAACTACCTGCAAAAAACAGAGAAGGAACATGATATTGCCGTGGGCTCTATGCTTGTGTTGAGCACCACTGAAGGACTTGATGACGCTAAGTTTGATTTCGATGGACAAATATCAAAGGCGCAAGCAAAAGAATTTTCAAGAAAGAGATTAGCTTGTTTCAGCTGCCTAATAAAAGATCATTTCCACTTTCACCTTTTGATGAAGGGTGGTGATTTTACTGAGAAGGACGTGGCATTCTTCAAAAAATTCCCTCGTCTATTCTTTGATAATTTACTTTCAAGTATCCACCCTAATCTTTCGTTCAATGATATTCCTCCTCAATATTCTCATAAAGCCGTTGAAAGACTTGAAGAGTCGGTTTCCATTTGAAGGTAATGTACGAGTATTTGAAAACACACAGAAAATGGGAAATGACATTTGCCAAAATTTTGTCGACTTATTTAGTACTATGAAGGACCTCAGTTATAAATGCTCAAATTTTTATGATGAGGCGGATTATAAACATCACTTCAATGAGAAGTACTTGATAAAATTCTTGGGAGATTGTGAAGGGATGTTTGCAAAATCTTGCAAAGATAACGAAAAATATGCGGCGTGCTTTATGATACCAAATTGCAACATAAAAATCAGTGCCGAAAATCGCACCCCCTACGTTGCGAGCGAGGGAAATGTCTACTTGGTTGAAATGTTTGCCAATTTACCACAGAAGATCAAGGCACTTGTGAGAAAGGTGAAGAATCTAACTCCAATAGAGAACCATGGAACTATATTGGGGTATTCGTTTAGAGTAAAATACACAACGTCTGCAGCTCTTGATAAATACCAAGAACTTGATGTGGATAAGATTGATAGTCTTTTCTGCTCCTACCATGAATCAGAAAGCTTAACAACATACTTAATTAGAAGCAACTAGGGACCGCTCTTATCTTTTGTTTTTTATTTAGTTGCTCTGTCACTAATCAAAAAGAAAGAAAATAAATTTCAATCACATCATACAGAAACTGGTACACTTATCCTAGGCAGTCTTGATCTCCATGTTTGACATCTAAATATCCATTTTCTATTTACATCAATCAATGTTTCTTTGATTGGGTCTGAACAAAAACAAAATAAAAAACAGCGAAATAATTATTTCCACATATATAATCGTATATTTTCCCTGTTTCAAGTCACATATTATTAATAGGCATCGCTTGCAATGCATCAGCCAATTGCGACCAATTTTCAGAATGTAATTCACTGTATTTAAGCCTATCGCTTACCCATTCTTGGAAAACCTTGGTGATTTTGTACTGAGTCTCTTGGAACATTAGAAACTCCTGTTGGACACACTCTTTAATTAGCCAGTCCCTGTTTGTTTGTCTGATGACTAATTGCTTGTCAGTATTAATGGTTTGTACAAGGTTATCAACTTCTGACCCTTTGACATCAGATTTTTTCTTGAGTTGCCCCAATTTCGCTTGGTTGTGTTCCACTTTCTTCTTAATTTCGTGAATATTATTCCCTCCAAGTCTTTTTCTTCTTTCGAAAAGACCGTACAACGATGTTAAATACTCGTTGAATTCTTTAAATTCTTTCAAAATCCCGTCTTCAATTAACTGACTTTCATCCTTTAATAACGCCGCAGAGGTCTTGATATGGGTACCAATACTCTTTATCCCCACATTTATTGGGGTAATATCCGATGGGTCGACCGAATAGATCTTGTGGGTGGTTTTGGCAAACTCTCCAAGAACTTCAATGAACTTTTGATTATCGGAATTATATAACTGTTTTCTTTTCTCAAATCGTTCCACGAGTAAGGTGATTTTCGCCCAGTTATTTTGTATTGCGATTAAGGAATTTTCCGCGTCTTCCCAAATATTCTCGTTATTGTTATCCCAGCTATCAATAAACCTTTTTGAGATTCTTTTCCCTTCAAACTCTTCGAGGATTTCTAGTGGGGTTTGCTTTCTCCACACCGATAGTTCAGCAGGAATCGTCAAAAACATAATGACTATGGCTTCTTTTGACAAAACCGGGTGCTTCATAACGATGTTGAGAAATCTTGATAGCCCCCTTTTTCTACGTTCAAGAAATAGAGGGTCTGTATTTGGACCTACTAAAACATTAGTATACCTGGACTTGAAAAATAAATAATAACAATAATACAAATTTGCACTTACCTGAAAATCTTTTTGGAGGCAACCCAGGAACCATTCTAAATGGATACTTTTTGAGTAACATTTCATACAACCATACGAAATCAGAATATCTTCTAACCACTTTCTTAGCATCTACAGGGTGCGACGCACTCAAGTCAACGGAATGTGACACCAAGTAGTTGATATGTTTGAATACTAATCCTTCCTTTTCGGCAATTTCCGCCACATCTATCACATCATTGGTGTTTGGATTGAATTCTCTTCTGATATTCTGGCCATCCACCATTAAGGTTTTCCTGAGCTTTGTTCCGGTGGTCGGTTGGGAAGAAGCACCAGGGTCATTGAGAATGGTTGGATTTTCTGACCAGACACTACCACTCACTGAGTCGGTAATTGGGTTACTGCTGCTATCAGGCTTTTCTAATACCAAGTCTGGTAGATTATAAATATGAGCTTCCAAATTTTGAAAGTTACCAGTTCCCAACCTTTGTTGTTCTAACGCAGTCAATCCAATCATGACATTCCATAAAGTGATATCCACAGTTGTGAAGTCGACCTTCTGGTTCAAGGTGATCAAATTCAAGATATTCTCAATTGAGATTTGGTTCAAACCGGCTTTTTCGAATACCGATTCGATGGCTAGAAAGTCCACCATCCCATCACTTCTGATGTTCTCATTATATAGTTCTTGGTATATTGGGGGTACTGAGATGTTCTTAATGGATTTTGTGATGGTCAGTAACTCTTCATTCTGATCGATTAGTTCCTGCAAGTAGTCATTGGTGTTATCTTCATCGATGTTGTTAATATGCTGTGAAGGGCTCGTTAGTGACGGCTGAGGGAGCACACTAACAGAAGACAGCACTTTTGGAATTGGGGTGCTGGAGTCTGACCAAGGGTCTGCCAAGTCCTCCGGGAACAACGAGGTCATTTTGTATAGCAATTAAAGATGATGAGATAATAAAGAGAGAAGAAGAGAAAGAGATGATTATTTTTGTAAGGAGAAGAAGGCCAGTCTGTCACATCCGTACACCAGAGTTCGCTATCTTGCGACTTAAAAGTAGAAGCTCTACGGCAACAACAAAGGACAACAAAAGGAGAAAAGAAATAATAGAGACATTTTTGGATAATACTATGATGCTTATCCCTTATTTACAACATTTATAATAGAAACAGTCCTCTTTTTTTTGTCTGATTACCACCATTTATGGTATAACACCCTTACCTCATGCACTGTCATAAATGTGATTTTTTTCTTTTTTTTGTTGGGGTAATCGTCCTTCTTTAAGGATACTTTTATTGTGTCCCCAGTATTATCACTATTCTTTCCCCGATCACCATGGAATGGATTCAGATCAACCCCGGCTACCATCTTGACCAGCTAGCCTTGTCGGTGGGTATCGAGTCCGGTATCATCAAACAGGTTGTGTGTTTGTTTGCGTCGTTCCCGTTTGCGTTCGTATTGAAGAGACTTCCTGATCAGAACATCTTACTTAAGAATCTCTATGTCATTGGTGTATCTGCTTTCTACTTATTTGCTTTGCTCAACATCTTTAGCGGGTTCTTGACCTTGTTTTTTGCGTCAATGGGTAGTTACTTGATCACCAGATATATTAGAACCCCATACATGCCGTGGATCAACTTTGTGTTTTGCATGGGCCATTTGGCAACGAGTCATTTGAAGTCCCAGTTCTTTATTAACGAAGTTTACAATCCAAACGCCATTGATGTGACTGGTGCACAAATGGTGTTGGTGATGAAGTTGACCTCGTTTGGCTGGAGTATTCAAGATGGCAGAAACCCGACCGATGAGTTGAGCACTTTCCAAAAATCAAAGATCATCAAGAAGCATCCAAATTTAATCAACTTCATGAGTTATACATTCTTCTTTCCTTCATTATTGACTGGTCCTTCTTTTGACTACGCTGATTATGACAAATGGATCCATGGCCAATTGTTTTCTGATGTGCCTGAAGAAAGAAAACCTGGGAGAAGAAGAAAAAGAATGATTCCAAAGAACGGTAAAGTCGTGGCTTGGAAGGTTACCCAAGGGTTGTTTTGGGCAGTTTTGTTCTTCAAAGGGGCTTCTTTTGTCAGTACTGATACCATTTTTGACACCAAGTTCAAAAGCTATGGGTTTATTGTCAGAACGGTCATCTTATACGTTTTGGGGGTCACCTACAGATTTAAATATTATGCTGCCTGGACAATCTCTGAAGCCAGTTGTATCTTGTGTGGCTTGGGATATAATGGCTACGACAAGCAAACTGGGAAATTCAAGTGGAACGCGGTGCAAAATGTCGATCCAATTGCTTTTGAAACTGGTCAGAACGCCCATGTTTGTTTGGAAGCCTGGAATATGAACACCAACAAATGGTTGAAGAATTATGTCTATTTGCGTGTCAAGCACAAGAACAGGAAACCAGGCTTCAAGAGCACGTTATTCACATTTGTGGTTAGTGCGTTCTGGCACGGTACTCGTCCAGGATACTACTTGAGTTTTGTTTGCGGGGCCTTGTTCCAATCTTGTATGAAAATCTATAGAAAGAACATTAGACCAATATTCTTAGACAATGGTAAAAAGAAGTTTATTTACGATGTGATGTCCTGGACCATCACCCAGCTTTCGTTTGGGTTTATGGTGCAACCTTTCATGATTTTGGATTTCTCAAAATCGATTTATTGTTGGAGACTGGTGTATTTCTACCCATTGGTCGGTGTGGCAATCACCCTTTTCCTCTTTAGAGGCCCTTACAGTAAGAAAGTGGTGAGTTTCCTCAAACAGTACCACGTTCTGGTCCCCGAAACCAAGCAGGGTGCTAAAGTGGCAACCACCACCAGTGCCAGTATTAAGAATCCTAAATTGGCACAGATCCTCAAGGATAAAGAGGATTATGAAGAGTTTGGCAGTTTGGGGGTTCCAAGCCAAGAGTTGAGCAAAGAGGAATTTAACAGACACATGAAAGAAGTTGGAGAAATGGCTGAGGATTTCAAAGAATGGAACACTCATAAACGTAGAAGCTCCATTACGGATGGTCAAGAAGTCATTAAAGATGCCCTCAATGAATTCAAGAAGGATATGGTGTCGTTAATGCCACCTAAGGAAGAGGAGAAGGATAAGAAGAATGATTAATTATTGGTTTCATGTATTTAGTTGTTGTGTTTTGTTTTTTTGTTTTTTAGAAATGGCAATTGCCACTATAAATGTATATCTTTTTTTTATAATTTAATTTATATTGGACAATGTGGACAATAATAACCCATTGGTTCCTTCTTTCAATAAATATGTGGAGTATTGTGTGCGGTTAGCACTGTCAAAAACCTCGGTAGAAAACCATGAAGCATCCTTTGGAAGCAGTTTTCATTGACAATTTATACCCTATTCCCAATAAAAAGCGCCATGAAAATCATTATTAGAAAAAGGTTGGCGGGGTTTCAAGATAGTGATTCGGAAACCGAGGAGTCAGAGCATTTAAATACCAAAAAACGAAAGCTATTTTTGCCTAACGATGCAGTAGCAACAAAAGAGAATAATGTGACCAAAGATGATGATGACAGTAAAGAGATCGTGAGTTATGAGGATCCGCAGTTTGTCACTGTTGAAGAGGAATATGAACAGAATGACGATGTTGTTATATCCCACCAGCCCAAGTATACAGAATTACAAAAGATGAGCCGGGATAAAGGACTCAAAAAGTCGTTATTTGAAGATTCTAGATCAAAAGGTCTAAGCATAATGGAGAAAATGGGGTTCAAGGTCGGTAATTCTTTAGGATTGCAGAAATATGACAATGATCGCCCTCTGGTGCCAATTACGGTTAACGTGAGGACCAATAACTCGGGGATCGGGGCGAGCAGCAGCAAGGTGGAAGAAACCCCGGGTATCACTGTGGAAGAGTACTATAGCAATATAAAGGAGAAGAATTTAAAATCGCAGCAGCAAAAAACAATATGGAAATTGATGAAGAAGTTGTTTGAATTAAGTGGGGATGACGACGTGGTGGATATAAAGACGATCAATCCATTGGATATCAATGTTCTATGGAGAGAGTACGTGATCGATCTTCAAGAGAATTTGAGGACAAAAAAAATTGTTCAATTGATGGGAGAATCAGAGTCCCAGGATAATGATGAGAAATATGATATTGAAAATGATGTTGAATTACAGGATCTATTAGCGGAAACCCCAGACGAAATCATTGATAAACTAATAATTTTCCTACGATCCGAATGCTATTACTGTTTTTGGTGCGGAAATAAATTCGAAGATGACGAACAGCTACTAAAGTTTTGTCCTGGACCATATGAAGAAGATCATGTTTAAAAATATAATACAATATACAAAGAAGGTAAAAAAGCCAAGACACAATTCTTTAATCGCTATCCTCATCAGAGTCAAACAAATCAAGACCAACTGCTTGGGTACTAGCTTTATCGGGTTCTGGGATAGATGGACGACGATAGGCATCAAAGGAATTACTTCTTTCAACCAAAGGTTGATATTCGGTAGCGCCAGCAGCAGCAGCAGCAGCAGCAGCAGGTTGTTGTTGCTTTTGTGAGTCTGCTGGATTGCTAGCACTATTATTATCATTATTGTTTTCTGACTCATCGCTCTTGTATTTTATCAACTCATCACGATATCTCATGGCCATTGCTAGCATGCCTTTTCTAAGCGCATCTTCGGCTGGCCATATATAGTTGTTTGGACCAATATTAAGATCCGACGTTGCGGGGATCGTTGTAAACTTTGCGAGCTTGGCAGCGTATTTGAGAAGCTCCCCGGTGGTTAATGGATTATCGCCAAATATTTCTTGTTTCTTTTCTTGTGAGATGGCCGTGGACTTTACCTGGGGTTTTTCCAATTCCAATTCGTCTTCGTCATCTTCATCAATCTCATAATCATCTGGTAGTTCCAATAATAGGCTACGGCACTGGTTCAACTCGTCTAATATTTGTAACAGCTGCTGGCTGAGATCAGAGTTCGCCACCAGCAATTTGTTCAAGCTATTGCCAAAGTTCTGGTGATTGATGATGACTTTGACAAAGTCCTCGACCCTGCTATCGGTCTTCAATAGATTGGCGATCCGCCATAGATTGGGATCGAACTTCTGGACAGAGTCGACGTATTCTTGTAGCTGGGTCTCAAATTCCCTGATTTCGTTGAAGATAGGTAGAGGTTGTCCCATTATTATTATAATTATTATTATTTATTAGCTGAAATGTCTGTCGATTCGCCTGTAATTCTTTCCATTAACAATTTTTGGGTTTTTTGTATGTGTGCGTTTAGCAGGTCTTTTTCTAAAATCACCGAATTTCACCGAATTTGACCTTTTCTTCCTTATTATTGTCATCTTCCCCACAATAAATCCATACAATATACCCTGGCCAAAGTTATGCCGATAGCGTCTGTCGACACTGAATCGTCGACGATTCTCCCGCTGAAACCCTTAAGAGACGCGATTGCCCTACTAGTCGTCCTTTACAAAATCCCCACATGGTTGAATTGTATCGTTCTCGTGGTTTATACCTTATCAGGGTCTTCTCAGGCCATCACCAGCAGAGTGTTGGCCAAAATGTTTAAGAAACTCACGAAAAAATCGACATCGATATCCACGGGTGCTGGCGACTCCGGGATTGGTGATATGTCGGATATCAACGAGCTCATGAATGGCGAGACGATACTACAAAACAACAACCACATCGATGACAGAAGGAAGAAAAGAAGAAGAGGCGCAGATTACTTGGAATGGCTCAGTGAATTCCTCAACTCTCAAGCAGTTAGCCTTGTGTGTTACTTGGTGGTGTACATCTGGTTGTTCTGGTATTTCCCAAACATTTTGAACTTGTTCATCTTATCGGCCAAAGCAATGATATCCGTCAGCGTATTTGGGATCCATGGGTCCAAAGGGTTATTAACCTCAGTGATGTTGATATTCGTTGTCATTTTAACTACCACCAGCTTCCATTTTTTCATGTCCAAGATCACCTGTATCCAATCCAGCAGCGTGTTGGTCAAAACTTTCCAAATTTTTAATTCCGTCGACACACAGTTGGAATCCAAGGCATTCAAAATATCTTACGATTCAAATATTTTCAGTTATCACAAATCCTCAGCCATTAGCAATTTCTTCAATTCTTTCTGGAGCACATCAAACAATGTGTTTTCCATGCATGTAATCCTCGTGAACTTACCGCCTAATTTCAAAGTGACCAATTTTATGAAAAATCATCTCAAACCTTTAGACCAACTATCAAAAATATCCCTGGATCTAGGCGCCAATGACAACGATGATGAGAATGACGAACCAGAAAAGCAGCAACAACAACATGCGGCGACTATTGAACATGAAACCAAAGAAGCCTTATCATTCAATATATCTGAAGAATTGGCCCAGTCGAAACTAAACCAAATCATCACAAATTCCAAAGACTTCTCCGCCTCTGACCCACCTTCTTTCCCTACAAAATCCGCAACCAGCCAAAACGATGATGGCGATTATTTCAATGACTCGCCAGCGCTGTTTCCCAATGAAGCACAGGAAGTGGTGTACTCAAACCATTTATCGTCTACATTATCCGCAGTTATCTCAAACTTGGAGAATTTCTGCAGGCTCCCATTCATTCCCTCTTCTACCACCACCAGCACCAAAAAAACTAAAAAACTATTCAACGTCAGAGAACTGCAACCTTTGTGGCTGGTGATTTCCGCGCTTCTCGCCATGAGAAAACGCCCTGATATTTTTTCTGGAGAGCGAACCGTTGAGGACTTAGACGAAAATAACTCGTTGGTACCTATTCAGGAAGTTCGGTACAGTAATTTCTCGTTTGCCGATGACAGTTATCCCGTGAAATGCTTTATCGATTACGTGGGTCCCACTAGTATGGCGTTCCAAGTGATCCAATTTACAAAACCCACTGCCGATCACCATCGCGTCGATTTATTAAAGCATATCGATATTGCGGTGGTGGTGAATGGGATTGAATGGAATACTCACACTTACGAGGACTATATCATCATCATTGGTCTAACCCCTTCATCTACCTACGATATTTCGATTCTTGCCTTAAAATCCGGTGCCGAAGATGTATTAGTGGCAAAATACATCATTTGTACATTATTGGATGGCGAAGGCCACAAGAGTGTGAACTCCGCAAAGATTGAATCACCAATCGACACATTAAAGCGCAGCGTAACCACCACGAAGAACACGGTGTTTAGAGAACGTGTGAAATTGAAGAAATTGAAGAAAGAAAACACCAAAACCTTAGGAGAATTATCTAAAGAAATCGACACGTTGAACAATAAGGCTACCGAAGCCAACCGAAACGACGATAAATTATGGAGGAAAGTGGCATCATTGAAGACTGAGGCCAATCAATTACGCGATGAAATTGCCACAAGGAAAAAAGAACTTGAACATCATCAAGTCAAATTCGAACAAGAATTTTCCATCCAATACCAATTGAACAAACACGATTTTGAAAAACGTCAAGCATCATTCAAGAAACTAGAGACAGAATTCTCCAACGACATCGATCTATTAGACAAAAACAAAGAGCAATTACAAACGGAGTTGGCGAATCTCACCATAAAAAACGAAAAGTTGAATAATAAACTCACGAAATACCAATCTGATCTCCAAAAAACTGAACAAGATATCAAACAAATTGTCGACGATGACCTCAATGCCCGGAAAGTCGAGCGTGGCAAAAGAAATGCTAAGCGAGTCAATCTCATCAACGAATTTCGAGCCGAAATACAAAAGGCCGAGGAAATGACAAAAGATTTCCAAGAAAAAGCCAATAAGCTAGAACAAGAAGAAAAAGAGTTTTCAAATCCTCAATAAAAAAAAGGAAAAAAATAGCTACGAATCTAATGATATATATGTTAATAGTTATAATAATGATAATGTACATTTATAAAATGCTAGAAAAAAAAAAGGAGCAATGACAGTAAATAATATAATACATATAATAAGCATATGACTCAAGCAAACGAAACAGACTTCTTCTTTGGTTTTTCCTCGGTTTCCTGGGGCTCTTCGGCAGCAGAAGCAGCAGCTTTTTCTTGCTTAGATCTTTTTCTTCTAGCCAGTCTTGCGGCAGAAGCTTTTGATTTCAACTCATTTTTCTTTTCATCAACAGCATTCTGTTTGTTCTTTTCCTTGCGTTCAATTTCTTTTCTCTTCAATTCACGCAATTCCTCCAATCGCTGGGCTTTTTCTAATTTACTTTCATTGGCCAAATCATTCTTGTCATTAATGGATTTAATGATTCTATTGAGTAACAAACTATCATGATCATTGACAAACTTCTTACCCTTCTTACCACTCTTCATCTTCTTACCGGCCACCACAGTTGTATTGAGGGTTGGAATATCCAACTCTTTTTCTGTATATTCTCTTTCCTTCTTCTTGGTACCATAAAGACGAGCTTTGGATTGTTCTTTTTTCACTTGGGATTTCGAAGGTTTCCTGACTTTGGATTTTTCTGTCAAATTTGGTTTGTTTATGAGGAGGTTCGAAGCCTTAGAATCTGAAAACACTTCTGACTCAATCTTTCTCATCCCATTTTGGGAGGTTCTTCTTTTGGCAGTCTTGGATTGTCTATGGACCATATTGTAATCTGATAATTCACTGATAATTATGATTGATATGGTACCATTTCTGCTCACATCTGCAAAAAATAAATAAAAAAAAAAAAAAAATTTTCCTTGTCCCTCTCATCACGTTACCCGGGGTTCTCATCCTCAACGTACCATTTCACCGGATCTGTGATTCACTAAGAAACTTGATTGAACTGAAGGGAATATTGGATAGTTCTGGGTTTTGAGGAATATTCTGTTCATTTTTGTTGGTAATGATATCGAACGAGGTGTTGTTAATCGGACTGAAAAGTTTGAGGGCTCGGATATGGGTGTCTTTCCCATTCTGATGGTTGGCAATCACCACCACTCTGATAAACAATGTTTTGAGGATGCCGTCGTGCCGGGCATCACCAAACTCGATATTTGTCCAGCCAACCGGTTCATTTATCTCTATAGTTGTCACTTCTTTCAAATTGTGTGAGCCATTTCCCGCCAAAATCATGATCTTCGACGGAGTGTAACTCTCGTCCAAAAAGTAGTTTATAAAGATCGATATTTGCTTGATCTGTACTCTCTTGTTGAAGTGGATGTTCAAATGATGCGGTTGCACCCCATCTGATTGCCAATAGGTTTCAGGGCTGTCTGCCCGAAGCTCCTGTAACCCACAGCCTGGCTTATAAGACGAAAGAGTCCATAGCGCCAAGTTCCCAATATCCACTAACCCTTGCGCCTCGATTTTCCGAAGCCGGTCGTAATATTCCTCCTTCATATTCGCATCAGAAAGAATTTCTTCGTCCTTTTCATCATCCTCATCGTGTTCTTCTTCCTCATTATCATCACCTTCTTCCTCGTCCTCGTCCTCTTCATCAATCACATGGCCCTCATCATGATCGTCCATGACAACTCCTGATCCATTGAGATGGTCTTCAATGGAGTCCCTGAAGCTTCCAGAAGCGTTAGACCTATTCATCCCAAACATGTATGCTACTTGTTTGACTTTGAGTGTCAAAAGATAAACTGAGCGCTATTTGTTGTTTTTGTGTAATTTTGTTTTTTCTTTATTGCAGAACCCGTCATTTTGGATCATATACCATTTCCATGGTTTTTGGTAGTTGAACTTGCAAAAAATAATGACTGGGACGGGATTCGAACCCGCGCATCCGAAGAAATCACGGCCTTAACGTGACGCCTTAACCACTCGGCCACCCAGCCTTGGATAATGGCTTGTGATTGTGATTTCTAGCTAACAGAAGAGCTTATGTGGTAATGATTTTTGCGTCTTCTTGCATGGTTTTCTTATATTTCATTAAATGTTGTTTAAATTTTTCATCCATTTTATGCTTTTTGAACGAATAATTCTTCTACGTAGACTTTTATCTGTTGCAGTTATAACAAAGAGCTTAAGGAGAATGTGATCTTTTTTTTTGTATATCTGATTTTACAAATCATTTGATAGGAAAAAGGTCGAAAGGTCTAAAACCGTAATGAAAGATAAACTGATTGATTGCTTATCAGTTTAAGAGAACTATAATAACTATTTGAATTAGGTTATTTCTATTTCTTGAAATAATACGCATGTTTGATTTTTAATTTCAATATTTTTATTGAATCACTAATATCACAGTAAGAATACCGTCGATAATTCCTAAACTGTAAGCTCCAAATGACTCTATAATAGACTATTAGGGTATTGAAATATAGTGAGATATTGGTTCTTTGTCTCTCATAGTTCCTGCAAACAAAATGTATTCCAAGTGCTTCATTGAATAAGTTCAATTTCAAACACTTCTTCATATTTGAATGAGTATGATCTTCAATGACACGTGTGGTTTACAACACTCAGAGGACTTTTTAAAATCATTCTACAATCAATTGCAGATATCTTATGTATCTCAATGTGGATGAAGAAGACGTGCGCCAAAACTGCCTTCATTTGAAAGTCTCATTTTTTGGGAGCAGATGCTAATAATTTCTTTTTGAAGCCTACTTGTTTGAAATAGAGTGTGGCTCAAAATTATACAGCGTAATAACACCAAAATATTACATTTGAATCATTTGAGCGGAAAAGCAAGGTACTAAAGAAATTCACGAAAGTGAAATAAAGAAATTCACATTAACATCATAATCTTGAAGATCTACTAAAATGAGTGTAGGATATGTATACCATAGCTAGTACTCGTTATCCAGGAGTCGGTCTTCCAACCCTTTGAATTGAATCATGCGCCAATGATATCATACTCTGGCAATGGAAGAGATTTTCAAATAATTTATAGGTTTTTCTAATGAGATGTTAATTATTTTTTTTATTACTCGAGGGTATTAGTGCCTACTGAGAATATTTACTGAGACAGAAAAGAGCAACATTTTTGAAACTATCAAACACAATAATACCATGTTCATTAATCTGAATTGAAAGAAGGGAATTGAAAACTGATGAAGAGGGATCTAAAATATGACAAAAAGAGAAAATATTAAGAGAGAAGGAGTCGAGAACAAATTAATGTTGATAATAAAACAAGCTGGAAACGAAAACAAAAAAAATAGGACTTTTTTTTTGGCCTAAAAATAAACATTAGCAAAGAAAGAAAGAACAAAAAATGACCAGGAGAAAAACTGAAAGAATACGAGCTTCAAGAAAGGATTTTTATAACGAACACGATGAGGGGATATTGAGAGTTCCTATAATACCTTTTTTTTTCTTTTTCCCTTTCTCCATATATAAATGAAAACAGCTATTCATAAAAAGAGAACTTAATAGTTCATCAACGCAATGATAGTTGCAACAAAGACTTCGCTGCTCCCATGGATGTCGGGGTGTTTCCTGGTTCCTTATCAAGACTTTGCTTCATTGGAACAGAAAACTTTATTGGGGTGAGCATTGTGATCGAATCGTTGATATCGGTGGAAGCGGTGGTATCAATAGTATCGACGGTACTTGGCGTGGTACTGACAGAGGAAGCACAAGACTCCAAGGCCCCAGGAGCGGCAAGGGTGTGATGATTGTGGTCGCCGGCATGATCGATGGACTTCATTAGAATTGTAGAGTTCCTGTTATTAATAGTGAACCCATTGTCTAGTTTTATCAAATGTTTCTGTGTTAATTTCGCCATTCTACTCATCATCACGTCTAAATCGAATGGCTTTTTTTGCTTTTTTGGTAAAATCTTGGGTGGCTTGACGATCAAGCTTGGGGATAATGCGGAGCTCAATCTTCTAGGGAACGATGATGAAGAGCCAGAATTGGTGGTTTTGGAGCCTGATAATTGGAGAGGACCTTTTTTATTGCAAATGAGTGAGTCATAGGTGCCTGGAGACGAGAAATCCGAAAGTTTTGGTAATGAGGGCCCGAACCCAGAGGATATTGCTGATGATGATAATACTTCAGCAATTGGCGACGAGGTAGCAAGATGCTGAGAATGACCAAGCACTTTACGGAACATGAGGTCTGTGTCCAATTGACCAGTGTTGTGGGGTATAATATTATGGCTGGTGTGGCTATTGTTATTGTTACCGGAGAGTTGGGACAATGGAAGTGCAGCTTGGTTGGTTTTCAACTTGTAGTAAGCCAACTGGAGTCGGATCTTGAGTTTTTGGGCATGAACGTCGTCAGTGAAGCAAGAAAAGCCAGTTAGAGGAGAATGACTATTGTCTTGTGTGCTGGTGGGGTAGGAACATGAAGAGGCAGAGCCAAGAATCCCCGAAGAAGACCGATTGCGCTTCGACGAGCAATCATATGGCTTGAGTTCTATTGGAGGTTGAAGCTTGTTCATGGTTTTTTTTATCTTATTTGAACTATCATGTATTCTCTTTGCTATTATCAATTGTTACCTCAGATACTTGAACAGTAACGCACACACACCAAACTGACTGCACCAAGAACTGAAAAATTAATCAAAAAATAAAGAAAAAAAGAAAAGGCAGATCTATTAGATAGAATATGAACGAGTGACGAGGTTCTGCTTTTCTATTTCTCTTCAATTTGATAAATAGCACGACTAGAAGGTAAAGAAACGATAGAACACAGCAATAAATGGATATTTGTTTATATTAGTGGACAAAAGAAAAACACCAAGAACAGAAGGTGTATATATGTGGGAGCTGGTAGATGGCGGGTGGGAGCGCGTCGATACACGGAATTTTGCAGCAGCGGTTTTTTGCAGCAGAAGGAGGCGACGTTTCCAGTAGTCCACAAACAAGTGCAAAAAGGGAAGTAACGGTGGATATTTCAAGAAGGAATATCGGGGAGAATTTGATAACAACATCTAAAATATATAGTTGTAAGATAATCTCAGTAATTGCAGTACAACAATAATTGTGGACAATATAGTACCAGAGACACGGTACTTTCCAACTAAAGGAAAGGGGGTACAGGACCCTGATATTATCGGAACCATCCAAACACCAACAATAGTTACATCACCCAGACACCTGGTTAATATCCTGCATAAATTCCTGCATTCTAATGCGATATACTGTATATATCAAATGACTAAGAATGTTACTTTTCCATGCGTTTTTCTCTCTCATGATAGATACATGAGAGCGCATGGACACACACAACAACAATCCTACAAAGAACAGCAGCAAACAGTGGTGACATGGTGGGGAGGAGAAGGGAGGATAATGTCTATTATTTATTTACCATTTGGAATATTGGTATATACAATATCCATGGTGATATGGCAGTTATTGAAGGAGGGGACACTGGGCCATTGCAAAATTTCCCATTTTTTTTTTAAGTTTTGTGGATGCACCATCAACAATCAGAAGGTTGATGTATTTCCTTTATTTTCCTCACACAGCATTGGAGGTGCAAGAAAAAATAAAAATACCAAAAAAATAAAGGAGTTTTTCTTTCTTGTTTCCTTTCATTTGTGTGTTTCCTATGGGATGAGTTATTTCTTTGCCTTAGGAGTTTGCTAAGTATACCATTACCAAGAAAGGAAGGAAAAGGATTTAGGAAAAGAGAGGAGAATCGACTTACAAAGGAAAGGTGCTAAGCGGAGATAGACCCAAATGATTGTCCTACGTACTGACGGTCCAAAAACGATGAATACGCTTTTCCAATAACGATGCAATTATCACCATGAATATGAACGTTGAATATATGTACATAATATACACATATATGACAAACACAAATAATAAGAATATGAATAATAACAACAACCGAACGGTTACAAAACCAAATCCTATTGCCGTCCCAATTCGGTGGTGAACCCAAAAAAAAAGAAACTCTAAATTTCCTAAACAATCGCTGCCGCAACCCAACAGGGGGAAGTGGAAACAGACCGGATATTTTGTCCTCTGACACACTAAAATTTTTAGTGTGCTATTCACCTCTATCTCTTTCCCCCCCAAAAATTTTTCGTTATATAAAAAGTCAGGCCAATCCTGGATCGACCGACATTTCGTTTGCTTTTTTTTTTCCCCAGTTCGTTTATTAAACCCGTTTTCTAAATTAATTAATCCACTCATCATGCAATTCTCCGCTGCTTTCCTCACCTTGATCGCCTCTGTCGCCGCTATTGAACCAGCTGCCTTGAGCGCCTTGTTCTCTGACTTGGCTGTCAACTCTGCTCAATATCTCTCTTATGTTGAAGCTAACCCAACTGCCGATGTCCAATCCCTTATGGCCATTGCCAACGAATACGGTTCTGCCACTAGCTTCGGTGCCTTGACTACCGCTTTCCCAACCTCTGACTTCAGCGAATTCATGGCTGGTTTCCCAGGTGCTTCCAGAGTCTACAGTGAAATGTCTGCTGCTGATGCCGCTGCGTCTGGTGCTACCACCACTATTGCTTCTGCTTCTGCTTCTGCCACAGACTCTTCTGTCTCTTCTGCTTCTTCTCAAGCCAAGTCTACCACCAGTGCCACCAGTGCCACCACCTCCGCTACTTCTGCTACTTCTGCTACTTCTGCCACTTCTGCCACTTCTGCCACTTCTGCTACCGCTACTGGTGGTGCCAACGCTAACAATGCTTTGATGCTTTTGCCAGCTTCCCTTGCCTTGTACGTCTTTGGCTTTGCTTTATAAGTGGTTTTGACATGATCATTTTTATCAAGCATGAATGAATTGCTTTTTTTTTTGTGAGTTTTTCTTAATTATTTACATAGCTTTTCTTTTAATTATTTCTTTCTTTCCTCTGTTTATTGTCTAAGTGCAATAATCTTTATCGTTCTTCTCTTCTTTTGTCTAGTTACAGGATTTTCCCAGTATCGGAGGTTTTCTTATTTATGAATTATGATGTTGATCTTAATGTTTTTGAAATATGGCCTGTAAAAAATTAGAACCACAATAACCACGTTTGATACATTGCAATCAATAGGGCTTGTATTTAGTGTTTTATGTTGGCGCCAGGGTCCACAATTGTTTTGGACACCTGGACATAATCTTCTTCCTTCCTTTATGGTGTCCGGATTAGCAGAATTCACGGATTTATTACCACGTGAGTTTCCTTACTAATCAGCCGTACGGGTGCTGACTCATTGGACACTGCACCCTCCCTTGCTTGGTTTTGTGTACATTGGATACATCTATATACCCGTAATTATAACATCGAATAGAGGGAGTCCTTTAATTGGGAATTAGAGTTTGGGGTTGAGGATTAATATTAGTTTTACTCCACAATTCGCCAACGCCTGAAAAAACTTATGATTTTTTTTCTTTTTCTTTCCGTTCCTTTTACATAAATTAATTATCCAATTAACTGATATATGTTTAAGTATTGTTGTAACATGAGACAAATCTCACGCCATAAGTATAATTACGTCCATAAAATAAAGTTAAATTAGCATCAGTAGAAAAAGAACCCACCCCCTCCCCCCCGAAAACAACAACAACAACAACAAAAAAAAAAGGTTCATGCCAAATTAATCTTTCAAAAACCAAAAGAAAATAAATAATACAAAAATCAAAATAATAATAATCGCAAACCACCGAATAGAGTAATCACCAAATCAAGTAACCACTGCATTTCTAATGACTTGGAATGACCCGCGGGACCGTTCCAACCCATTGGCTTCCGATGAAGATGACGACAAGATCGGATAAAACAATTCTTCATACCCTGACAGCAGGAACAGATCATTAGAAATTGAATCGCTATCCAAAGAGTACGGCACACTCGGAGGTCTGCCAGCCTCATTACTCTTGAATGACGCAAAACACGACACAAATTCGTCACTAGTAGTATCACTGTCTCTCCGATCAGTGTCCAGGAAAATCTCCGTGGTCTCATACACAACCCCTCGGGACACTTGGGCATCTTTCAAGAGCTGCTCCACCGTCTCGGCATCTTGGTTGGCAAAATGGATTCGAATCACCACAACCTGCTTATCATCGAGCTTTTCAATCCCGATTGGCAAGCATCCATAATGATCAAAAATCGCCTTGATTTCCCGATTGACAATTGCAATCTCTTGTTGATATTCACACACATCGTTGGAAAAAACACTGAGATATTCCTCATCCAAGAAATTCATTGCCGGGGTAGTGAATTGAGGCAAAGAGATTTGGAATTCCACAAAACAACTGGCAAGCCCTTGGGATTCATCACGAATCAACCCCAAAACATTATTGACATTTTTACTGGCGGTAGCAGCACAAGGCACAAAGTTTTTCTGGAAAGATCCTTTCGCAGATCCCCGAGATGGCGTGTTGGTACTCAATTTATCCGATCCATTAGTGAAAAACGCTCTGGTGCTGATGGTCATGTTTTGCACAATGTCTCTAGTTAACATTTGTGAATAATTCGAAAAATGACGGGCGTTGTGGCGGTTGAAGTTCCCGTACAAACTGCTTGGGAATCTTCTACCATACCTCATCCCCGAAAACAGATTACCGTACTGCCCGCTATTGAAAGCATTTCTCACAAATTCTCTAGTAAATGGTGACCTCGAGGCAAATTTCCCGGTCGATCCACTCAAGGAAAACTTCACTGATGAGTTCAAGATATATTTCACAAGGTTTCCGAATATCGAGCCTTGGAACCCAGAAAATCTGGCAGTGGTGGTAGAATAATGACATCTTTGTTGAGCATTCAATCGAGAGCGTAAACGTTGGGCCGCCAGCTGTGGTCTTTGTCCAACCCTAACCGGCACCCTGGCAAGGGCAGGTTCGGAAGCCACACGGCCTAAGCCATTTTCAATGATGGTTCCGGCCTGTTCCAACACATCTTGGACCTTGCGAATCCTCTTCCGCGCCAACGCCACCAACGATTTGATGCTATATTGAACGGCAGGAGGGGGCATATTATATAAAAAAAATATTCACGTCGTGCCGCGTAAGCCCAATAATAACCTCAAATTCTAATTTGGTGTATAATATAGGAATATTGTCAAATAACTTGTTGAAGATTTGTACTTTGTAGATTCCCATGGAGGCATCACATCCCTTGCTGCTTTCTTTCTGCTAAATTTTGCCACCCCGATGAGCTGCATCACGGGGAAGTCACATGTAAATTGATCACAACAATATTACCTCAACATGCATGAAAAAAAAAAAACATGTAAGAATTCTTATGTTAACATCTCTATTCCCCAATAAGGCCCACGATGTAAATTTGTCGCTTGATTCTTGCAGTATTTACAATACGTACTTGTATTTACACTAATTGGTACTGCTTGTGATCTTATAAAGGTGATTTCCTAACAAGGTTAGGCCTCCAGTAGTGAGTGTTTTTTCTCGTATCATACCATTTTTCAAATCTCCCAATTAATGCAACATTGATAGGTTGCAAGGTATATCGTATAACAGACTTATTAGTGTATCAATTTGTCAAAAAAAAAAAAAATAAAAAAATAAGGAAAATTGGAAATAAAATTATAATTTGTTTGAGATCTCATTCATAATTAAGCTTCGATTGAGCGAAAACTATGATAAATTATATTGGGTATACAAAAATCATACTATTATTTTATTTTTTTCATTGCATTTTGGGCTCAGACAAGAAATCACTATACCCTGAATCGTAACAAATACTCATTTCTCTTTTTGACAAGAAGACTACAAGCATTATAAGTGACAATACTTTTATATACAAATCGTAATTTTTCATTGCAATCAGCATGGTACTAGAAGGCTATGGAAGCCGTACGATTGCGTAGGAGAGTCAATCAAACTTCAACGCTGAGAGGGGGTGGATTATCTCTTTCGCAAAAATAAACACAAAAGCCGTTTGTTGCCAATCCAGTAGTGGGAACCATTCAAAAAAAGAAAAGGACCTATCAGTGAAAAATACCAGACACACAAATACGGGATGGTGATTATCTGTGTACATTTGAAAATTTTTTGATAGTTAATTCCTTTTTAGGTGAAGGGAGGCCCTTGGTGAAGATCTATTTTGGTGGAAAGTCAGTATTTTACGATTAAGTTGATTATTTGATATGGCATGTAAGCGTGATAACCGTTCATCTTTGTTTATGGTTTCCGGAATTGTGCTATGCCCTATTGTTAATGAAGATCTTCACAAGTACCTCGACACCGAATTGATTGTCGCTGTTGCCGTGTTACTGTTATATTTTCTTTTGTGTGGACGCGTGTGGGTGTGTTCTGGTCCCTGTTTTCATCTTTTAATCCACTTTTCCACCTTTTTTGTTTACATTATTACCGTTTGGGAACAGAGTTTTCCAGATCGATCGGTGGCCGTTGATCAGCGGTGACAAAGACGGTGTTGCACACCTCCACGAGCCGACCAAAAAAAAAAAAAAGCCCACACACAATTGAGGCACCAAACAAACTATTGTGTTACTTACTTACTCAATATTCTCGCAAACATGCTGTCTCGCTTTGTTTAATCCAAAGCTCCAACGTTTAGGAACTCTCCTACCCCAACCAGCCATTGTAAATCGTTTCTTAGGGTGTATTATCTGGCATTATTCTCTAAATAGTCAATATTTTCGAAAATTAGAGTGAGCGTTTGATCTACCGTTTATTGTATATTCAATTGATCGACTTTCCCACATCCATACTGGCAAATCGGTATAACAACGGTATGTCCATATATTTTCGTATACCGATCTAGACTATCCACACTCCGTCAAAAGCACACCAACATACCCCCCTCCAAAAATCACCATATCTCACCAAATGTGGTTTCTTTTCTTTTTTCTTTTTATTTTTTGAAGGAAAGCAT
The DNA here is from genome assembly GCA_031125765.1 of Saccharomycopsis amapae. Classification (NCBI taxonomy): domain Eukaryota; kingdom Fungi; phylum Ascomycota; class Saccharomycetes; order Ascoideales; family Saccharomycopsidaceae; genus Saccharomycopsis; species Saccharomycopsis amapae. Next base: position 34,422 of record JASTVC010000057.1, on the reverse strand, counting down.
TTGTTGTTGAGAGATAGGGATAATAACTGAGAAAATGTTAGCAGTATTGTCTTGAAGGTTATATGAATGTAGAATGAGCACCTTTATCAGGAGTATATAACATTGCATTGTGTAGTTGAAGTACTCTCTTTTCTTTTTTTCACTTGGGACCGCTTTGGGTCTTGGGACTACTAGTGGTTGTAAGTTTTGTTAGTTATGTTGAAGCCTCTCCTAGTGGCATGCATATAGACAAATTTAAACAATTTTACGTGGTCTAGTTTAGAGGACCGGGTGTTATTTCTCTAACAAATGGGCCAGACCAACAACCCGATTAGGGGGAGACGAAAAATGCTTGATATCTTCCTATTGTTCCATATATATTCTTTTGTTATCAGCTATTTATTGATAATAATTATAATAGCGTTTTCCTCACTTAAAAGCCGGTTATTTATTACACCGCCTGACAATAATAATAATATATTGTTACAGTTACTCAATAGGAAAAAAAGACGCCCACAATCACGTGTAGACTATGTTCTTAACACAAAACGAACGGCAAAAAAAACTGACCATTATAATGCATGATAACGTACGTTAATGCACTGACCCACGCTTACACCACTGTGGTATGCACTACCCGCCCGTAGTCTGTACAGAGACAGTAGCTGCCCGCTGTTTCTTTTTTTTTCTTTTTTCTTTTTCAATGTCGTTTTGTTAATTACTAGTGTAGCGCATCACATTACGTGGACAACGTGCATACATATGCATAGCGCAGTGAAATAAACAGCGTAAGAAAAAATAAATCATAATTGTAGGAAATCAGATCCTCTAATATCTAACATTTTTCAAGTTGCTATGTATCCCTCTTGCCAACCGGAAATTGGAGCACATAATGTCCTGCAATACACTCGTACATTTTCGAGGAGTATTTATGCGAATAGAGAGAGCACCCCCTAACTGTTTGTTTTTCAATTTAAGCTCCATAGTCTGCATGCGACGGTAGCTTAGAACGCCTTAGCATTATTGGCTAACCTTTGAAAGAGTGCATATCAAACAGTCTAAATAATGCGGCCCCTATTTTCCCACTATCCAGTTATAATCTTATTCAGGTGTGTTTTTATTCACTTATTCTATTCAATAGAGATTGGCACTTCTCAATCTGTGCCTGTGTGTTTCACCCTTCTTAACTTGATACAGCGCCCGATTGGCAGCCTCCCCCCTTTTCCGTTTCCATCAATTACATTTAGATAGTTTTGATAGATGCACACACACACACAAAAAAAAATATATTTACATATATTTAGCGTCAATCGTCCTGTACTACTGATTTTTTCTTAAAAAAAGTTTGTATTTTGTTTTTTTCTTCTCAGTGTATAAAAACAAATCCATCTTACCATCACATCCTATTACCATACCCCACCCATAGTTACACATTTTATGTTTACTCTTTAGTAATAATAATATTCATTAACCACACTCCTATTACACCCTAATAGATCTTTTTGTTATATCCTCATCAACATGTCCCCATCACAAATCACAGCAAAAGCCAAATTATACCCCCATCAATTGATGGAGTCGGAATTAAAGGCTCATAAGCTCGCCATCAATGAATATCAAAAGGAACTCTCACAATCAATGTTCGACGTTGCTTCGAATACCTTGCCAGACGTCACCCTTATCAACCAACAACCCGAACTCAAATCGTCATTGAGAGCTCCATTATTGGATTTCTTATTCAAAGTCGCTAAGAGAACCAAAGTCACCCAAGGAATTTTCTACAAAGCCGCCAGATTGATGGACAGATACTGTTCCAAAAGAATTGTCCTCAGAGACCAAGCACAATTAGTTGCCGGCACTTGTTTGTGGTTGGCCGCCAAAACCTCAGGGGGTTGTAACCACATCATCAACTCAACCTCGGTGCCTAGCGGTGGAAGATTCATGGGTCCAACCATCAGATCAAGAATTCCAAGATTGAGCGAACTCGTCCAGCTTTGTGGTCCTACTTGTGGATACGATGAAGGAATGTTTGTTCAAATGGAAAGACATATTTTGGATACCCTCAGCTGGGATGTTTGTGAAACTTCCATCTACAGTTGGGCTTTCAACCTCACCGATTACCAATGTCTCAACGATTCTGAAGATTTCGACATCACTATCGACGACCGTAAAATCGCCGCCATCAAGAACTTCCTCATAGAAAACAGTCTTTATTCAATCGATTTAGTATCGATCCACCCTAATGAGTTGGCGTTGATCATCAAGAAAATCCTCGTCACTTTGATTTTGAATGATGACAAATACTTCAGCATCAAGATGCAAAACTTGACCAAGATTCTTTCCAGAAACAGCATTGATAACCACGACGCTAATGAAGATGATGACGAATCCAAAAACAGATTATTGAATAAGTACAAAGATTTCAACATGAACTTGGCTAACCGTTTGCTTCTTGCAGTTGCCAACTGTACCTCCACAGTATTGAATGCTTACACTTCTACCGATTGCAAAGAAATCAACGAAGTCATCCAAAAAGTCCACAAAGTCGCCATTTCCCACATCATGGCCCTTCATGAAGAAAGCAAAAACAAGGCTGCCCAACAACAACAACACCAGCAGCAAATGGCCCAGCAACAGCAAATGGCTCAACAACAGCAAATGACTCAACAACACCAACAGCAGATGGCCCAACAGCAGCAAATGGCTCAACAGCAGCAGTTTCGCCAACCAACCCCAGTATCTACCCCAACTCGTTACAACTACATCTCCACAAGCCCAGGGTCCGAATCAGATTATAGTGACGCTGATTCTGTCCTTTCCAACGACGTTGCTGGATCGAGCTCTTCTTCAATGTCATCATTTTCTTCACCAATGAACTCTCCAAGACTCGACGGCAAACCACAACAACACCAACAACAACATCCACAGCAGCATTCATACAGCAACTCGACTTCAAGGTCCGGCAGTTTTGTCATTCCTAACCATCATGCCAAATTCGCCCCATATTCAAACTTCAATAACTCTCGCTCGAACATGTCAGTATCCATGAGTGCTAGAAAAGGTTCAAGTTTTAGTGGCAAGGCCTCACAAAAGAATTACCCACTTCCAAACGGTTTGAAACGGGTTGCTTCATCTCAAATGAGTTCTTATGAGTACATTTGAATTATACAATATCTCTCTCAGCATTATACAAAAATTTGTTCAAATTCCCTTGCTGTTTTTTTTCTATGTTTCTTTCTCATTGATTTTCTGTTTTTGGCATTATTGTTAAATTCTTCTTTTACTTTCGGTATCTCCTACATTAGTTCTAAAGATAGAGATACATTCGTTATTGATTAACCGATGATCTTTTGAATTGTTTTATATTATATTTTGTTCATTAGCTAACTTTGTTTCCCTTTATATTTTTTTTTGTTATTTCATTACCATTTCAGTTCAGTTTCATCCCAGAATAAGAAAAGTAAAAACTAAAACCTTAGACATTCATCTAATTTGCTAAATTCGTAGTTTCTATCCAAGCCTGAAAACTTATGGTTTACCTCTAATCCAGCAAACTCATAGTTTCCACAAAAATGGAAAACTTTCCTATTGTGTATTTCTGCTTCATCTAATAAAATTCGAACTCGCCCAGAATATGCCATGCGGCTTATCTAATGCACAACAGGAAAATTGTAGGGTGACTATTGTCTATAAGCGTGGCCAGTAAACCTAACGTTTTATTTGATGTTTTCTTATTTATTCGCTTGTGTGATAATTGAAAAAAATGGACCTAATTGATATAGGTGTAGTAATATTTCAACCTCAGGTAATTGGAACCGCCGGATATATTTTATGCTGCTAAGCTTTTTACAAGCTGCACCAGGTCGTGTTTTCTTACAAAAGCCATGTACAAATGATAAAATGCTTCCTCTATTTTTATTTTCTTTTTACCGTATTTTTTTTTTCTTTATTGATATTTTCGTATTTGGGAAAATATGTTAAATTTTACATATGCAAAACATAATATATTGGCCATAAATTGAGATCCTTTTGGAATTTGAATTTAAGTAGCAGTCGATGATACGGAAGATGAGGACATCAGGAAAGAAAGAAGAAAGAGAAATACACTCCGTATGATATTATTTCTATTGACTATAATAACAAGTAAGTGAATCTTCCTCTGGCGTACTTGCATCTGTACCTACTGCACAAGACTTCAAAAACTTAAGTTTTTGAAATTTAGAATTCTGAAAAGCCTTACAGAAAAAATCAATTAGTTTCCCTAAACATGAGACGAATAACCAACTCCGCAAAAAAAAAAAAAAAACTCGTATTCTCATCAGTATTAAGGTTTATATCGAAGCAGAAAACATAAACAGTGATCATAAAGAGTAATGCTACAGCCATTAAGATTTTTCAACCTAATAAGACATTTGGCATTAATGGTCTCACCACTGCTATTCAATAATATTCTAATTTTGGAGGGAAATAAGTGAGTTCGGTTAAATTACACACCAAGGTGCCAAAGTATAGTTTCTATTATGCGCACCAAAATATTTGAAGTAAAATCATCTATTGACCACCTTGAGCCCGAAATGTTCAGTATACTCAAGTGCTATGTGGGGGAAACAATAATGGACTTCACCGAGACCCTAAAACCACCGAAATTTTTGCTCATGGTGGCCATTAATTGCGAAAACCACTGCGGCTAATCATCTCTCAAAAATCTCACTGCCATTCTTGATCCTCCGGTTCGAAAATCGAGAACTGTTTTTGAATAACGGAACTGTCAGGAGAAGCTGCATCACCATATGTCTAAATGACATAGCTTGATGACAGTAGAGTAAGGATATTCCAAGAAAGAAGGAGACATAAAAAATGGAGATATTGGGGTATCACAAAAGGGCTAAGAAGGCAAAAGTAATACAAAGTAATGGATTACTTGAGGAAGTTTTGAGCATGTAATTTATCACAAACTTCTCATCAATTTCCATGCATTTCTGTAAATAATAAATCTGATCTCTGAAAACCCCAAAGTAAGCGTTATACAGTTCATTATTCCAGGAAAAAAAAACTCGAAAGTAGATGCATATCCTCCGATACCATCATATTCTCTCAAGCTAGCGGTCATTTCACTCAAAGTCTGTTGCTTCCAATTCATAAAGCTCATCTGCAATAACGCATTACATTATGGCCTTTTCAAGAGTTGTCCCTTCAATTAGCACATGCTCAGCAATCGCAAAGTCTTCGTTAATAATGGTAGGACACATGGGGTTCATTGGAGTAAATTTTTTTGATAAAAGAAGAAAATCATTGAGTATTAACCTAATGATAATACTGCGCTACAGAAATAATTCCTGGAGAAAGTCATGCTTTTGAAGCGTGATATCCAATTTCGGATGATAATGTATATTTATGTGAGGATCAGGAGAATTTAGAGACTGCTCCACCCAAAAACTCTTGCATCACTGCTTTGTTAGAGCATACTTCACAGTCTCAATACCAAACCATGCTCATATGTAATAGTGCAGGAATCCATTGGTGTAAAGGGCGTATTGACTCCCCCATACTGATTTAGAGTATCGTCAAATTTTTAAGATCTTAGGTAACTAAGGCGTAACTTCATAATGTACAGTAACTGGGATTATTATGATGAAATCATACGAAATAATATTAGAGATGGGAATATTAGAAGTAGGGGGTAAAATGAAAGGAGGAAAGCTGATGCACCTTGAAAATTTAACAACATATAATACAATAGCATGGTGACACTCCAGCATTATAACGTGATATATTTTCGCATACACTGCATGCCCTCTATAGTAATAATCAATAATATGGTGATATGTTGTGCCCAAGGGAAGGCTTCAGATAAAAAGTAATCCCATATATCTAATATAGTACTATGCATTTGCTATTTACAGCAAAAATGATGTGATAATAAGGACACGATACCATATTAATTACGAATCATAATAATTATTATTATCGTTTCCATTTTAGTTTTCGTATTGGTTCTAATGTTTCTAGCGTGCAAAGGCTTTTTTTCCCGTATTACCTGAACAAACCCTGTAACAATACAATATATCATATCATATATCACAGATTCTAGTAATATTTCATAGATTCCAATTTATTCTTTATATTCTTTTTTGGATAAACTAAAATCTTTGCATCATGTTGGGATAATCCGGGGCATTGATTTTTCCCTGGCAACAAATTAATGGGGTAAATAAGCGAAGCCCCTAGAAACTTTAATTGACATGGTGATGTATATAGAAAAAATTTGAAAATTGCGTTTTTTTGAGTCTTCTATTGCTAACATAGTAATGCGGAATAAATATAGAGAGTAAGAGGGAAGAAAATAGAACAAGATAGAAGAAAAGACAAGACAAGAGAAGAGACTAGACGAGAAGAGAGCAGAATGGAGGAGGAGAGAAGACAAATACTAATAATTATCGAAAGGATCACTGTCAGTTATCCGAAAGTGCTAAAAACACTCTCAAGAAATGTTATAACAACGTGAAAAATAATAAAGCACAGAGACTATTGACAGGAAGCAACCGGGTTGATAATAATTCGTAGTACTCCTAGCTTTAATTGTTGCCTTACATCATTCAGAAAGTCCCATCGGAGACAGGGAAAGCCGAACAGCAGTTAATACAAGGTTAGGATACCATGGGAAGATAAATAACAGGAGTGCCTAAACTAGACAAGGCTCTGGCTTTGACATGCATCTATTTAGCAGACAGATCAGATCATACGCATCAAGTATTACCTGTCTAGATTGGTCATTGCAAGACACCAACCAATAATATACCGAACTGTCAGCACTCGTCCGTACTCTCCGGTGTGCCGCTGCGGTACACATTATCCATTTAGAGGGTGTGACAACCGGGTACCTGTCAGACCCTCTTTTTCTGGTTTCGGCGCGTGTTTTCTCTTTGTTGTTTTTTCGTTTGATTATCATCGCCAAACCACCTAACGGCATCATACTCTAATATATATTATATGTATATTATATGTGTATATTGCCTACCTTGCGGTCAATTCTGCGTGTTTTGATTGGCCTGTATAGACGTGATCTTGCTGTCATCAACCGCTATACTTGGTATCGACGATGAGGCAGCGGCACAGCAGCCGCAAGAAGGGGAGAATACCCACGAGAAATGGTGGTGAACCAACTAGGAAGAAAAACCCTATACTGAACAGCCAGACTACGGGATACGACTCCGAGAAGCCCAGAGAAGAAACAGAATACCAAGCATTCTACCCTGATTTGGACATCAAAGAACCATTGAGCGTATACATTGTCAAATGTCTGGATACTGATTTCGAGGAGTCTGGATCACAGCAACCGCAAAAACAGCCATTATCAGAAATACTGCCGGAAGATATTGAAAAGAGGATTGAATTTTGCAATGAAAATTTAACCCAAAATGAAAAGCAGCAGTTAATGGAAACTATAATGCCAAAACCACCATTGCAACTCTTTGTTCAGGAATTATTGCAATTTAGTGACGAATCAGAAGTTTTATCTCATTCAAAAGTACCCACAAAGACGAAGGCAGAGTTGTATGCATCTTTTAGGAAAATTGTTACATCAAAGTCCAATAAGAGAAGTCTTGAAGATTCTGATGAAGCCGATACTTATACCATGTACAATAAAAAGAGGAAATTTTTGAACTACATTGAAGAGGAACTACAGCGACCAGAGAATACCCAACCAAAGGAAAACCACGGGATACCTCGCCAGTGCCCGGACCTATCATTAACAAGTTCAAGTTCAAGATCGCTGGAAAGTTTTTCGTCAACACCCAATTCTTCAATTGATTTCCAAAACCCATTAATAGGTAAAGTTTTGGGCTCAAGCTTATTATCATCAGGTGGCATAACAGATGATAATTGTGTCAATAGAACTAATGGTCATCAAAAACTTATAAATAATAAACTACCAACGGAAAGTTCAATTCGCCATCCTTATTTTACACCCCAAATAATTCCTAGACCATCATTGGATTTAATTTTAGAAAATAATCCAAACTTGATTTATCAACAAAGTCGAATCATTACAGAAACTTATTTCAAGAAAATTAACAAAGCAAGCTTTGATATATCTTCCAATGCAAATTTACTCAATTCATATTTATCCAATGCCAAGTTTAAATTGCCCAACCATGAATCGTTTGAGGAATTGAGAAAAGAAAACCAGATAACCGAGGTTCGTGAATTGTCGGCAAACAATGGCGATGATGATGAAAATGGCGACAATGAACCTGCATGCAAACTACTATCCACTCTAAATCCAAATCTTCAAAAAAATCAATTCAAGAATAAAATCAGATATTTTGGATTCAAAAAACTGCAAGAACACGAATTGTCTAAAACCTATATTCGTGAGAATGACTATGTCAATACCGAATCTTTTGAATTGGATGTTTTTGAAGAGTTTACGATATCCAACAAACTTGACATCAAAGGGTTCGGTATGTTCCGATGTATGTATGATATGGATGAACAAGATGATTATTTACTTGGAATAATCAATAAAAAACGGGTGAAGAACAAGCAGGTATTTATTCCCCCAGAAATATTTGAAATTTGCATTTCTTTCCTTGAAAAAGAATGGTATTTTTTATCCAAAAGAATCCCTCGAAACATGGACGGAGAAAATGAATTGGCTTTGAAATACGAGAAAGCCGAGGAATTTGCAAGATTGTATGGCTCGGATGATGGGATTGGAATGGCGCCAGAAAATGACCAACCCTGTGCAGTATGTAACGATAGCGACTGTGATAACCAAAATGCCATTGTATTTTGTGATGGGTGCAATATTGCGGTGCATCAGGAATGTTATGGGGTGGTCTTTATTCCTGAAGGTCAATGGTTATGCCGAAGATGTATGAACCTGAAGAGAAGAAAAATTCTGTGTGAATTCTGTCCATCACTTACAGGGGCTTTTAAACAAACAGATTCCGGCTCGTGGTCGCACCTTTTATGTGGTTTATGGATTCCAGAATTAGGGTTGAAAAGCAATATCTACATGGAAACCATTGATGGGATTGAAAAGATTCCCAAGAGTCGGTGGAAATTGGTGTGTTATATATGCAAGCAGAAGATGGGGGCGTGTATTCAGTGTGCCAATAAGAGTTGCTTCCAAGCATTTCATGTCACTTGTGCTAAACGTGCTGGCCTATATTTGAAAATGCACGGGGGTATCCAGGGGGTTCTCCATGATAAAATGAATTTGACGGCATTTTGCGATAAGCATTTACCTAATGATTATCATCATTCGACTCGGGTGAAAGAAGGCATTGATAAAACCAGGTCATATTTTTCTATGCTCAACCATCATAAAACTGATGGACCAAAATACAAGACCTTTGGTGATGGTATCAGTTATTTTGAACATGCCAATATGATGCGGAAAAAATCGTCTCGAACTGTTGTTGCGGCGGTGAAGGCGTTAAAGGACAATAATCATAAAATCTTGCGTTGGCAATCACGTAAGGGCACTCCAATTGCCCCTCAATTGTTTCTTGATAAATTGATGAAGTTGCTAATTTTTTTGAAAGTGGAGGATGAGGCGGTTGACAAGTTGGCGCAAACAATTTGCAAGTATTGGGCGTTAAAACGTGAATGGAAAACTAGTCCGTTAATTAAAACCCTTGATGTTTATAATTTATCCAGTGTTGAAAGTTCGAGCGAGGCGATCAAAAAAATCAAGATGGGGAATGTCATGAATAATGATATCCATAAGTTGATCAATATTTCTGAGGATATTATTACTCGGCAAAAGTTGCTTTTGGAAGGATATACCAAGGAGATCGAAAATATCGAGAAAATCAGTTTTCCGGTATGTGACTTGATTAAGCCGATTCTTGCCAAAGTGATTAGGTTGGACTCGGAAGATCTTTTGAGACAGTACGAGCCGTCGGTGATGAAGGATGGGAAAGTTGCCAAAAATGTGGACATTTTGAGTTTGGATCAAATTGTTGATAAATTGGGGAAATCAGGATACACCAAATGTGTAACGGAATTCAACAATGATCTCAAATTATTGTTCAAGAATGTGGAACAATCGCAAGAACAGAGTGAGAATGTGAAGGCATTACAAGAAAAACTCCAGCACCAATTCATTGATAAAATATATTCCGAGTTAGATAGAGTAAAACAATTGGAATATGAAGTCTTTGAAAAAAATCAGGGTAAAGGGGGATACGAATCGGCATTTAATGACCTAGAACTTGAAGATGTTGCTAAGAACTAATTGTTTTTTGTTAATTTATTATTATTTATGTATTATTTAGATTGTTATTATTATTTACGCTTACGCTTTTTATTTTTTTTTTTATTTTTGATGAATTTTATATTATTTGCCTGGTTACAATTAATTTATTAGTACACATGTATGTCTTGACAATTATCATTTTATGATTTTATAATATTTTATAATTCAGGTTTGTTATTATTTCTCCATCCTCCTCCAGCATGCCTTTATTGTTATTATATTTTCCGTTTTCTTTTTTATCAAATCTTCCCTAGCTTATCTCTACCATACCCTCTGTATATCTCTGTTGACTTTTAAATCATGAGCGGAATTATACCACGTATGGAAACAAACCGTTTTTCATCTCAAGCCTTTCAGTAGTTTACAAATGCTTCATGTCATCGAAAGCCGAAAAATTACTCCAATATATTATAGCCCGTGATATATATAATATCATCGTCCGGTCATATAGGGCCAATGTCTAAGTCGTTTTCCTTGCATCAAATGTTCCATTCCACTTGCCCTTCAAATATTCCATTAACTTTCTCTTTTTCTTCTTTGTAATACTTCATTAGCAATTTCAAATATTATCGGCCACACAATGACAATTACAATCGGGAACCGGGCACACCGTGTGGTCCTGAAACCACTGATCCGCGTGCTTCGAATGCATCCCATGGTTACAGTTCAAACAGAAACTACACCAATCGCGGAAATAATCCTGGGTATTGACTTTTGGATCATTATTGTACCGGATTGGCGCCCCTAAAGAGTACAAGCAAATGGCGCATTTCGGTAATGGCGCCCCACAAACACAAGTAATGGTACTATTATCCTTATTCAACATTAATTTTCTCCCATTAGCACCACCAGCACCGCCCACCACGCTACTGCCACTCCCATTGATAACGTTAACTTTTGAACCTCCTACTGGCCCTCCCACACCACCACCCACACCACCATTGCTACCGCCAACTCCCGATGATGAACCATGATGATGGTGTTTCCCGTATCCGTGTTGTTTCTTATTATGCAAAAGATGCGAAATGTCTCGGTCACACTGGATACACTTGAGGTACAATTGACGGTCCTTCTTTGGCAAGAAGAACTGGATATCCAATCGTCTGGATACCTTTCTAGGCAGTTTCCGTCCCGAGCTTTCCACCAGCATCATCGTCATGGTAATTGCGTCGTCTTGCTGCTGTTGCTGGTCCGCCAATTTTTTCGTTGATTCGTCACCGCCAATCACCAAGGTTCGTTTACGATACAAATCGTTCTTCAGAAGCTGGCGGCGCTTGATATCGAACCGGGCCCTGATTTTGAACAATTTCCACCCATTGAGTAAATGACAATACGACGCCATCCAATTATTAGCCCGTAAATCATCAAAGAACCGCGGCACCGCAAACGCACTAATGAGGGCTACGGTTTGGATATCGGTGTAGCGATCATTATAAGTCTGTAATAACGCAATCCCTTTTCTGGTGAGCCCTGTCAACATGATCCCATCGGGGTTTCCGGACCGGATCACGTCGGTGGTGGTGATTTTCAAGTACTCGGTAAGCTTATCATCCGGAAGATACTTCAACGCGATCAACAATTTATCCTTCAATGCCAACGATGGTTCTTCCAACACGTCTTGCCAGTTACGATCAGTCAAATACGCAAAGATCGCACGTAAATACGGAGATGACAATTTCTGGGATAATTTCCGACACTGGTCTTTCCAAAGCGGTTCGCCATCGTAATTGTATGACGCTTCTTCGGAGATTCTTTCCATATTACGGTTGAAGAACCCCATCATTGCCGCAGCAATGATTCTTAGGTCCACCACTTCGTAACCCTCTTGTAATGGCCCCCGTTTCAGATCATCATCAGGAATTGACGAAAGAATATCGATTGCCCGGAGTACGTCGCCTTGGAAAACACAAAGTCCCGCGGCCTTTTCATAATACTTCAACGAGATCAACGTATCGATCTTGGTATCGAATTCCTCTTTGGTAATGTACCACCCACAACTAAATAAACAGTACCTCCGTTGGATCGCTTTTTTGGTACGGGCACTGAAATCAATTGAGGTCATATAAGTTTTGTTGGGTTTATGAACGAGCCCCATGATTTTCTCGAGGATCCGTAAAAATTCTTTTTCTGCCACTTTACTGGTCAACGAGGTGAAAGAGCTGTTGATTTCCGGGTTGAATCTTTCTTCATCACGTAAGATTTCTTTGATCCCGTCCCAGATATTGTAAATCCCTTCAAAACTGATATTCAATCCATCCTGGATCGTCAATCGCCGACGACAGTTCTCATTGGAATGATAGAGCCATTTCCAACAGATTCGGAGCTGCTCGTAATTGGAATTCAAGTAATTCTGATCCTTGTTATGGTAATTCTTGTTAAATTGCGAAAAAAGTTCAGAGTTCAGGTGTAAATCAGTGAGGTTATAGTTCTGTTGCGCCCGTTGGTACATCACCGAGGCAATATCATCTTGTAAGATTTCACGAATTGGTCTAGATGAACCGGTGGAACCAGTGGTTTTGTCATCATCTTCACCATTGTCATCTTTGCCAGTATCTTCATCATCTTCCTCCAATTCTTCATCAGTATTGAGAATTGACTCGACTTCGTGTTCATCCACTTTTCCAGGATCTTCAGGTTTTTCCGATTCGTTATTATTAAGATTTGCCTCATTATCATTATTAACCATCTCGTCTGGCTCTCCAATATTATTGACCGTCAGCTCGATCAACAACTCATTGCCATTACTGATCGCGAAAGTATTGTAATTGCTAAAATCCATCGATGAATCACCATCGACCACAGGGACCTTGATGACTTTCCCTGATGCCGTGAGCACAACAAATGATCCAAAATATCCGCCATAACTCTCACAGTGATCAAAAGAAATCACTCTTCCTGCTTGCTGTGGGCTAATCTTGGTGTTCTTGCACTTACTAACAAATAACGAGTCAATATTGGAGACGTCAATGCTATGTTTGCGGATATTGTCAGGTAAATGGTACGGCTGGACAATATCATTATTATTATTATCGTACGAATCATGGGCTTGCTGGACTTCATACCCAAAACTCCAACGCTTAATATAACTAGAAGTCTTGGAATCCTGATGTAACGTGGTGAGCTCGTTATAATTCCATGGGGAGAATCGGTAGCAGGGAACCGCATTTTTCAACGAGTAAGTTTCTTGGGTGAATACTTTGGGTAATACCAAGATATTTGATTCTTTAAACACGTCATTGCCGTCGTTATGTTTCTTAATGTATCGACGATCCCAGATGGCAAGATTACCATTTTTCGAATTGACGGATGAGAAGAAATGATCAGAAAATGGGCCACTATCAATGTACTCAGCAAATGAGGTGGTGATGGAGAACACTGTTGGGGATCTCGATCGCAAATCAAGTTCTTTCAAACCATTGCTGGTACCGACTAGTAAACTTTTGGAAGCCGAAGCAATGAATTTCAATGAGACAATGTGATCATTTTTCAAATAACTACGATAACTCATCAGTTCGAAGGGACGATCATAAATATGGACCCCGTGGTGACCTTTAGTTTTTTCTAATCCCACCGCAAGAGTATCTTCAGGACTGAGAGACAAACAAGTGGAGATCCGTGAACTGGTGGTACGGAACACTAGTGGGTCGAATTCGGGGTTGGTGATATCGAAAAGCGTGGGGAAGTTGTTGTTGGCAACCACAACCCCGTGGCGAAGACGAGAGTAGTCTAGGCAGTTGATATTTTCCATAAACGATTTGGAGTGGAGTTCTCTTACCTCATTCTGATAAATGTTAGGGGATGTTGATCGTGAATACTTGAGATTAGTCAATACATACGCTTCGCGAGCCATTCTTGGAGTCTGGAGGCAAATGGTAAAGAGAAACGTGTTTACCATTGGTACCGATGGAGATAAAGTACTGGTTACCGCTATCGGCCCATTCGTACGCGGTAATCAACGACGTCATTGTGCAATAGATAATCGGTGGTGATGAAGGGTTGGATTTTGAATACAGACACATTTTGACGATGTTGTTTTGAGGGGGCGGAAATTTTTGATGGGGTGTCTAAGGGCACGCGCATTATGATGGTTATATTATATCATATTATTATACATTATTAGAATATATTGTTATATGATCCAGCAGCATTAGCAGAATATATATATTATTATCGTTACAGCTTATCATGTAAATTATATTCAATCATTGATCATTAATAAAATACAAATCTAGACTAAAACAAAATATACCCGTCATATAACCATCATATAATCATCATATCATTATTCAAAGCTTCTGTAACTCTTTAATCTTCTCAATAATATCAAGCCGCCTCTGCATTTGCACATCAATCACCCCATTCAAACTCCCAATATAATCGACGGCTTTAGTAAGGATCATCGCCTTGTTAGGCTTGGTTTCTTTACCGTTCTCATCGTATACGAGCATCAACGGTGGGACAAGCTTACTTAAATCCTTGATTCGCTCCTTGATATAATCTCTTCGACGACGTTCTACCGCATTATGGAACTCCCGACGACGTTTTAGTTTTTCTTCTTTTGTAAGGGGTTGTTTAGACACAGGAGGCCTGGATAAATTATTGATGCTAGATGAGAGAGATACCGGGGAATTAAGCGATCCATAAGCGTCAAAAGATTCTCCTCCGCCATACGATGATGGAGAAAACCCGGTTGTTGTTGTTGGCTGGATAAGAGGTCTTGCTTGTACGTTGGGGGAGAAGTATTGGTTATTTAAAAGGTCTGAGACATTACTATTTCTTTGGATTGACATGTTTAAGGAAGGATCGTTAGTGTAACTGTTATTATTATGAAGTTTGGCATCAATGACTACTGGGCTGGTGACGTTGGTAGCGGTCTCTTGGAAGGTGGTGTTGAGGTATTGGTTGTTTAGGAGGTGGTCGATGTTGATACTATTGTCTATATTCTCAGTGGTATTGTCATTTATATTGTCGTTGATATTTTCATTGGTATTTTCATTGGTATTTTCATTGGTATTTTCATTGCTATTTTCATTGGTATTGTCATTGATATTCCCATATTTGGCCACCATTGATTTATACAATGTTTCAGCATCGAGGTTCTCATCGTTCAAATCGAATCCGACGTTCATGTTATTGCCGATAAGTTTGAGAAGGTCCTCGCTGGTGGATTGCTGGGGGGTTATCTTTGAGCCTTCGAAAGACTCGAAGTTTATGAAGTCGTCCATATTATATAATGAGAGAATAAAGAATAAAGGATATAATAATAAATATGACAAAATATTCGTAAAGGCGAAAAAACAAAAAGAGAAAAAGGGAGGGAGAACTTTTGTCACGTGTGATTGTCACGACATTGTTGACTATTGCGTATTAATACATAATATCGCATGATACTATCCTAAACTACCGGAGTTCGCCATTAAAATCGCTAATTTATAAACAGTAATTATATCTATACATTAGCTACGTATTAGCTATTATATTATCACATTGCTAATGTAATTATCTCGCAGATAATCCGTCGTTACGCGGAGAAAAAAGCGTCCCGCCAAAAAAAATTGCGACCTTGGAAATATTTCAATTTCCCTTCAAATAGTCATTTATTATTATCATTATTTCATTCATTATCAATCACTATGTCCTCTCTACACGCCTCCTGTATCTTTTGCAAAATCATTAAGGGTAAGCTTCTCAATTCTCTGCCTCTCTCTCTGCCTCTCTCTTTAGTCACAATTTCTAACATCGTTCCCAGGTGAAATCCCTTCTTTCAAGCTCTTTGAAACAAAAACCGCTTATTCTTTCTTGGATATCCAACCAACCACCGAAGGCCATGCATTGATTATTCCAAAACACCATGGTGCCCGTCTTCACAACATTCCTGATGAATATCTTGCCGATATCTTGCCAATTACCAAGAAACTCGCCACCCTTTTTGAAGTTGACCACGATCAAGACAATTTGGAAGGTGTTGGTTACAATGTCTTGCAAAATAATGGGAGAATCGCCCACCAGGAAGTCGACCATGTTCATTTCCATTTCATTCCAAAAAGAGATGACACCACTGGGTTAGGTGTGGGATGGCCTGCCCAAGAAACCGATTTCGAGAAATTGGGAAAACTCCACGCATCTTTGAAAGAAAAAATCGAAAAGATGTAAATATATATATTGTCTTTACCTAATTAATTCTGACATCTCTATTCAATTTCATATTTCCCATTTCAGTTGTGGAAATGAAAGGCACTCGATGCTTTTTATGTAGTTATATGCGATACCATGCGATCATCATCAGTGCTGTCAAGTGACTTTCTGATTTTCCTTATTTTTATTCTCTTTCTTATCTTTCTTATTCTCTTTATTGTATTGTCTCTATTGTCGCTTTTCTCTCTATTGAATTTTCTCTATCTCCTACCTGTTTATTATACTATCTCTATCATGATAAAAACCTCACCCAAACTCATCCACAACAGAAAACACCGCTCATCCTCCTTCTCATCCCCTTCATCTCCTTGGGCCCGGCGTAAATCATTTCTTTCTTCGTCAATGATTAATGATGAGAAGCATACGATATACGAACTATCCTCAAGCTATTCGTCTTCCGATGATGATGGCCCGATTTTATCATTTTCCCTCTCGTTGAAAGAATCCCAAGGGTTCAGTTGGAATCAAGACTTGTTTGCGAGTGAGTACCAACAGTCCAAAGCTAATGACGACAATGGTCAATCCGAAGATGATAAAGAGACCCTGGTACAAGATAATATCAAAGTGATCCATCAAAAAAGACGGCGCAGTGCAAATAATTCTCGAGATGGTTACGGTTGTGTCGAAATCAGCGAGATTATTGTTAATGATGATGGGTTGGAAGAATGATAACTGTTGAAATGGCATATGATTGTTAAAATGCCACCGAGTCACTGCAGTATCATCTGACCATTACACTATCATCTATCCTTCTCATAATTTTTGTTTCCTTGAAATTGTTCCCATTGAAGTTGCTCTCATAATATTTTCTGCGTATCTGTTACATTCTCTAAATTCCTATATACAGAGGTTAATATATAATACCCAATAATCAAAAATAATCAATGCAATATAACCAATGCAATAAATTCAATATAATCAATATAATCAATACAATATAACTACAATAAATAATAATCATATAGTATAAAAGAGAAGATAATTAAGATGATGGCTTCTTCCTGGTTGCGCATAGCACTTTTTTTCCCCTCCTCATCACTTTGGAAGCAGAAATGTCACCAGAATTGTCATCTTCATCACCAACAACAACTCATCTCCCAATGGATTACCAATGAAATATATCTCGCTCGACCTGGATGAAGGAGATTCTATTATTGACGATTCCCTCATTGAAGAAACTGGCAGTGTACCCCTGGTCAACCTTCCCAAAAAACATTCCAAGACTGTCAAAAGAACCAGATCCATCAACCTTTCAGAATTAGCCAGTCATATTGGCACCACTACCGAAAAGAAGCCTCGCATTGAAAAGAGACTTTCTCTGTCATCTAAATCATCAACCAAATTATCAGCAAAGGCATCAACTAAATCTTCTTCGCCATCATCACTACCTTCGACATTATCATGGGTGGACAAATACTCCCCCACCTCCATCAATGACATCGCAGTTCATCCCCGGAAAATCAACGAGGTCAGAACTAAACTAACTTCCATGCTCTATGATGACTATCCACCACGGCTCTTGATCCTCACTGGTCCCTCGGGCTCCGGGAAAAGTACCATCGTCAAACTTCTTTCTCAAGAACTTCTAGGTAAACCAGTTCTTGAATGGATAAATCCTTCAACGATCAAGAATACTTCCCACGTTGAAGCATTTAGCGAATTCCTTAAGGCCGCAAAATACCGACAGGGTCAAAACCTCCTGATCATCCTTGTTGAGGACCTCCCATTCATATTCCACCAACCAACAAAAGACGCATTCCAAGCAGCTATCTATCAATGGCTTCATTGCGACCCTTCAACAATCCTTCCTCCACTAGTGATATGCTTAACCGAAGAGAATTTCGAAAATGACAATAACAACAATAATAATGTTGCCTCCTGGGATATCTCGAATAACTTCACGGTCGATACGGTGTTTGGCCATAAAGTGCTCCAAAGTCATGGTAAATACCATCAGATAAAATTCAACCCCGTCAACGCCACGTTGATGACCAAGACCCTAAAACGAATCGTTACTGATAATTCCCAGCTCTTCAATCATCAGCAATTGAAATCTTACTTACCCAAGCTTGTAAGCAGCGGGGATATCCGCTCGGCAATCTTGTCATTACAATGCTGGGGAAGTTGGCGATACAAAGCCCATCAGCTCCCCGCGGTTACTGATTCAATGTATTTGGTATTTGGCAAAGACGTTCTGTTTGATCTTTTCCATATTATCGGGAAAATCATTTATGGGTCCCAAAAAATCCAACCAGCCGATCTTTTAAGGTACCTGGAGGAAATTCCTGGCAAAAACCGACAACTGCTGCCTGACGATAAAAAAAATTGTTTTGATGGATCATACTTGAAAAAATGTTCCTTTGATAATTTATTATCTCTGAAAAGTTCTTCTAATGATCAGTCTTACAACATCAAACTCGCTACGAATTACGTGTTGTGCAATACCATTCTCGTCAGCAACTCATTGGATCTTCGACTCTTAAGCTTATTGATTCTTGAAAATTACGCTATTTACAATCGCGGTCATTATAAGGTCACCAACGCTTCCAAGATTTTGGAAACCCTTTCATTAGTTGATACTTTCCCCAAATGGCAGGTGGATCTTGAAGTGGCCACTGATTTGGTGGTACGGGGTACAAGAATATTCCTTGAACAAGATATTTCAAAGAACCAGGTGATGTATCTTGATAATCGTGGGCAATGGGCATTGATAAATAATGAGAAATCGTCAAAGCATAAGGAATCGTTGAAACAAAATGATGAAAAATCACCTCCCAAAATACATGACCAATTGATCAATTATCATCTGAAATCTTCCGCTGGCCATCGAACTTCCAACTATCATGATAAACTTGGGTTTCATAGAGATTTCAAAATGATGAGAAAATCCCGACATAGCAAAGACGCGGTGAATTTCCACCGGTACCAAAAATCCCAGACCTCTAATACCACTGGAATCTTGAGCTTTAACGATACCAATCTCTTCCACGGGTATTATGAGGCGGTAATCAACCAACAGAAACAATTCAAGGAGAAAAGTTATGGGTACATTACCCAACAATTTAAGGACAAGAATTATGCGGGACATCCACCATCAAGATCATTACAAGACAAGATGGATGAGTTGTCGCAATGGTCCACCCACAAAAATCTTTTGATAAAACGTCTTGGAGGAGAATTCAACAATAATGTTAGTGAGCAAGCCTGCGGGGGAGGACCAACAATGATGGGGGATCTAGGAAGAAATAATAATATTGCAGAGTATTATAAGAATTACGAAGTTTTTCAAGGAAATGGTGGGGAGGAGGACGATTATAGTGAGGGAGAATTAGAAGATGATCCTATCGATGATGGTGATGATGGTGGTGATAATTGGAGCGATGAGGAGATGATGAGCGATTCGGATTTGGATAATTTTTAGATGGAATGGGGTGAGTGTTTTTATATGCCATATGTAATATAAGAAGTGTAATATAAGATAATATATTAAGCAGTGTAATTTATAAGATTTTGTATTACAAGAAGTGGATTTTGGCTTGATATTTTGAAATAATAAACACTAAAAGATGTTGTTTGTCCATGTGTTATGGAATGTTACTAATGATTTAGAATTAGTAGTAAAGGAGAGGAATCATGTAAGAAGAAGGAAGAAGAAGGAAGCAAATGACGGCAGAGGGAGCTCAACGAAATGAAGATCAAGAAGAATAAACATAATGCTATTGCAAAGATAATCAACAATGAGATGAAACAGCAGAAAAAACCAGAGTTTAAGAATAAAGAAGCTTAGAGAGCCCGCCTCACTTACTCAAAATTGAAGAATGTAACTATTACAATGTTTTAAGTTCACAGAGAAACCCATTTTTTTTTATAGATATTGCCTGTTTATCTCGGAATTGTTTTCAAAACAGTCCCTCCCTCACTATAATAGTGAGCCATTATATGAATACCATTGATATTGCAACTATCGTAAAAAAAAGGATTCTCTCCATTCGTTCCAGATCCCCTTATTCCCCCTTATTTTTAATTATGTTTCTCCAATCCTTTTTGGTATTCCAATTTATCTAGCAATTACTCTATGATACGTTCATTCAGGATAAAAGCTTGAAAATGCAAACTCATATTTCAATGACCATCACTGACATATTCAATGATAAATTCCCCTCCTACTCATTACACTAAACCATCACAAGAACGAACCACAATTTATTAAAAATGTAAGAAAAGTAACCGTACATACGTTTAATATGTAAAGACTATAATATAAACCAAGCATTTAATCCCAAGAAAACTATTTATCATCGCTATTAGTATCTTCAAGCGTTCAACGTATTGTTGAAGAAATCAGCATCTTCTTCCAAGCTCTCCTTGATAATATCCAATCCACCTTGGAATTCCCCATTGATGTATAATTGCGGGAAGGTTGGCCAGTCGCTAAAAGTCTTCAATCCTTGTCGCACCGCATTGTCCTTAAGGATATCAAAGAACCCAAACTTCGCTTGATGCTCTCTGAGAATCGCGATCAATTGACGAGAGAACCCACATTTTGGCTCGGATGGGGTTCCTTTAATGAATACCATGATTGGTGCGGCCTTGGTGAGTTTTTCAAGTCTCTCGTTGAGTTCTTCTTCAGTTTCCTGAGGACGAGCACTACTGGCCTCTTCATCCTTTGCAGGAGTAGTAGCAGCTGGAGCAACAGCAGCAGTTTCAGCATTGCTACTATTATCATTATTACTATTGGTACTGTTATTGGTTTCCCCAAGCTTGCCACTCTTGAAATCGGCTAACGCACTAGCAATCTCCTTTGGATCGGCCCCCGACACCTCTTTCAAAATCACAGAGTCTTGGATGAGAATGAAATGCGGCACCGAGGCCACTTCGAATAATTCAGCAATGTTGGCTTGAGCATCAGCGTCAATGGATAAAAATGAAAACTCTGGATTAGCGTTTGCCAATGCGTCAAACACTTTAGACATTTGGGCACATGGCGCGGCCCACGAGGTATAGAAATAAAGCACGAGTAATTTATTAGTAGGAGCTAGTCTCGTCACTTCGGTGAAGTGGTCTTCGGAAGTGATTTCCATGATGGACGACATGGTTGATAGGGGAGTTACTGATCGAATAGATAGAACTTAGAGGAAAATTCTAAAACAATTTATTTTTTTTTTTTCATTTTTGTTTGCCCGCTTGGTCACGTGGAGTGGTGGAAGCAGAGGAAGCAGGAGGAATCATTTTCATTCGTAGGAAACACAACAAATTATTTAAACAGAAGATATCATCTACAAACAAGCAAAAACAAAAAGATCAACAAAAATCTTGAACTAAGAAAGAAATTATAAAAAATCAAGCTATATAAAACTTCAATGTAAAAAAAAATAAAAATCAACTGCGATATTCCCCATTGGGTAAAAAAAAAAGGTCCAGAGTAACAGAAAACATAAAAGAAAACGATAGAAGGGGGGAGAAAAAAAAGGTCAAATAAAATCAACAAACTAACAAAAAAAAAGGAAACGTCGCACTTCTCCCCTGTCTAACCATTGTAGTAAAATCCATCACTTGCATCGATCAATTGATTGTAATCATACAAATCCTCATCAGTTTCTTCGCTTACTGCCACCTTCTCACCCAATGTGTCAGTACTCCGCTTGGCAGCAATGACCACTCGTGGTCTGCTCGTCATTAATTCAATTGAGTTCCATTTAAGCGAATCCTCATCAACAATCCCCATGAACTGCACGGTACGACGAACGTCAAACAATTTGCCAATCTGCTCTTTGGTAAACTCACTCACCGAGTCCACCGATTTTTGCAACAATAACTTGAGACCGTCGGCCCATACCGACGCGAGTTCCGCAGTATCGGTGTAGAATGACACGATTTCTTTACCCAGACGATCGAATAATGTGAGTCTGTGGAATACATTCCGTGATTTGATATTGATAAAAAGACTGGTAAATCTCGAGGCGTTAGAAGAACTTTTACCTAAGCCATCAGATAACGAAGAAGTTAACGACCCGGCAGCGGCGTTGTTCAACGCCGTGACTTTAATGTCACGAATCGCCGAGATTTGAATGTGTTTTGAGTCCAGCTTTTCAAGAACTTGGGGCTCATCAAGATTAACTTTCGAGGAGAACTCTTTATAAAGAATATGTTGTCTGTTTGGGGCCAAGCAAACAAAAGCTTTCTTTGAACGTTTTGGACGATTCGAAGCAATACTAGCAGCCCCTCCGCCTGTTGATGCGCCAGCCAAGTTCGATTGATGCAGGAATTTTGGCTCGGAAATTCTTGGATCCTCAAAATGAAACCACGACCCACTGATCAATTGCAAAGTCCGTTCTTCTCTGACGAAATTGCCAACTTCAAGTTCAAGTCGGTTATCAAACGAGTCAATGTCGACCCCCCAACACTTTTCACGACTACTAAACACTTGCTTATATTGTAAGTCCCGGGCACGTTGGAAAGAATAAGTTTTGAGCAATTCCAAGAGTTCTGAGGTAGAGATAGGAAGGTCAGTTTCAACCTTTGAAGTACAGACTCTCCCATTGACATCCTTAAACACCGCCTTAAGAAGGTTAATCATCACCATAACGTCGTCATCGTTCATAGTTTCCTCGCTGCATTGGTTTTCGGCTCGAGAATTGCTCCAAAAATCGAGGGCTAACAGCATACATGTAGCAAACACTGTATCATAACATGGGAAATAGTACTGAAGTTTGCTGAAATTCCGTTGGGAAATCTCCTCATGAACTGGGCTGTCAGAAAACGTAAAGAACAAATCTTTGGTGATGAAATCACTAAGGGCAAAACACATTTTCAACACTGGGAAACAATTTTGAGGGGTAGCAAGGATCAATTGTTCGTAATATTTCTTGCGGAAAACTTCGTTATTTTTGGAAAGAAAGATTTTAGTGTTATGAATGGCAGAAACACTATAATTCTCACTAATGAACTTGATTGGATTTCTTGTAATCCCTGACTTCTCGAAAATTTCTTCATCTTTCTCCAGACTACCAAGACTAAATTTCTTGGTTAGACGCAACACTTTTTCCACAAGTTTTTCATGATGAGGGTTTTGTGGGTCAAATATAATCTTCTGTGAAGTCACAGAGAGAGCAGAAAGCCCTACTTGGAAGGCCTCAGTAAAAGAATAGTAATCTTTGAAAAGCTTTGGGTTACTTCTGCTATCCCGAAAGACGGTCTCGCACACATCGATCATCGCTGTTTTTCTAATGATGTCCAAGAACACGCTGAAGAATTCAAAACTATAATCCTGAAGGCCATAAAACAAGTAAGCCACGAACTCATAGCATAGGTACTTGCCGATTTGATCGTTGTCATCGAGCCTGCTACGAACAATATCAAGGATTGAAAGATTGTTTTGGAGCGACATGTAAAGGTCATTGGTCATTTTAACCCGGACGTTGTCACTGGTAGCCTCGACAAACGTGCCCCTGAGGAAGCTGTTGATGATCTTGAACATTTCGTTTCCCAAACGGCTACTTGGCTTTTGAATTCCAATCTTTATAAGCTCGTTGAAAAAAGTCTCATCAAACAACTCGGCCACTTGATTCAGCTTTGGCAATCTGCCAGACAAATTGGCAATCACACAAACGCTATTCACCTTTTCTTGACGATCGAACTTGTTGACCACGTTGGAGATGCAATAGTTCAAATACTGTAACGCATCAGAAAGAGGAAGAGGTTCTTCTGGATGGGCACTCTTGTACTTATCAATGAGGTGGCTGATACGAACAGAGTCTAGTGACTCTGAATTTTCTTTTAATGACATGGTGGTTGGTATTCTCTTAGCACACTGAGAAATAAGACTTTTTTTTCTCACTTTTGGAATAGTAATAGATCTCCGCCTACTATTCTTTATCGATTTAGATCGTTGACAATTGTGAGGTGTACAGAATTTATTTTTTTTTTCCCCCTCGTCTTTTTTTTTTTACCGCCACGTTGAAAAAATGCATGGATGTCAGAAATGAGGCCAAAAAAAAAAAAAGTCGGCCGTTATAGCAACAGGCTACAAGTAACCATCATTAATTAACACAATCCTAAACAAAACAACGATCGAGATTCTATCATTATACAAAATAAAACAACAACATCAACAAAATAAAACCAAACAGAAACTGGTCAGTGCAGCGACAATACCGCCAACTCCAAAGTCCAAACCCTTCTTATGTGTACTTTGACATTTACTGGTTCGGCAAACACCTCATTCACCTTGAGCTCCAACACTTCATTCAGCCACCAGCACTTTCGTGCAGGCTTCTTCCAAAACAACAATAATTTAGAGTTTGCATCACCTTCACCATCTGCCTTTAGTTGTACAAGAGCCAACGAGCTGACCACCAGCTTGTTTGGCTCAACATCTCGATGTCCCCAGGCATCAGTCGTAGTGTATCCGGCATGGCACAACATGTCCAACAAATGCTGTTCGGCAGGACCCAACGCTTTTCCTTCTTTGTAGCCCAAGCCTTCGAAGATTCTGTTGTGCTTTACGAGCTGGCTGGCCACCTGAAGCTTGATTTTCTTCATGTCCTGTGACGAAAGCCCAGTGGTTGGCGGTATACAGTAGAAATCGAGATCTTCTCTAAGGACAATCACACACGGCTTTGTCTTGAGAACCGACGAGTCTAACGGACGGTACTCATCGCCACTGTCGTAGTAGTAGTCGTTATTGTTATTAGTGGCAGGCATCGACGCAGCAGCTTTGCTGAACGATTGGAGGATATATTGGAAGCATTCTGGAGAGAAATCAACGTAGACCACGTCGTTCTCCGACAAGTTGGTTATCACCTGTCCTTGTTCATCGAGAAACACCCCGTTTGGGAAAAGACAAAGCAAGATGCTTTCGGGTAAGCTCATGAGCTCATCTCTGGTTATCTGGAACAGGCAGTTGCGGACATTCAAGTTGATGATGGCGTTGAAATCGTCTTCTTCTTGCACATGGATGGCGGCGCCGCTGTCCTGCGACACCTGTGTGATGATGTTGGCCATTTGTCTTGATTTGTGTTGCGGTTTATCAGTGATAAACGATTAGCGCTGTTATTTAAAAATTAATTTCGTTTCACCTTTGTCACTGGCGGTAGATGTGAGGGGTTGCCCGGGCTTTCATCGCAGGACTCCCAACAGTGAAATTTTTTTGGTTTTGGTCTGCTTGTTTGGTATAAAACCACGACGTTATCGCTGATTGCAGTATAGAATAATCACAGTAGCATAATATATATATACATTAAGAATGGCATGCTGCGGAGGCTATAAGACAGGAGACTGTTGTGGAGGCAATCAGTGCCCATCTCCTGAAAAAAACACCACCGACGATGACCACAACGATGTTTGGGCTGACGACCACGACGATCTCCCACAACAAACAACCGCATCTGACTCCCCAGACACTGTTGCTCTCCGCCGTAAATTTGCTAAGGAAGGGTACATCGATGGCAAGAGTCAGTGGCAAGAGTTGGGGCTCCAACAAGGATTCGATCAAGGCTACCCAATTGGTGCCAAGTTGGCAATACAATCAGGGTGCATCTTGGGCAAACTACAGCTGATAGTGACCACTTACGAAAATGACAAAGACCATGAGCTTTTGAAGCAGTGCACCGAGGAGTTAAACGTCACCAACGTGTTGGACAGTAAGTATTTTGACCCAACCACCACCGAGTTGATTGGCGATGACCATCCAGTGATATCGAAATGGAGGGTCCTTGCGGAGGAAGCTGTCAAGTCAAGAACGTCAACATAAATAAACTCTATTCTTTCCTTTCCAGGCCGCTGTAACCCCTTGTTTGGCGCGAGGAGACCTGGCAGATTGAACCCCAACTCTTGGTCTTCCCGTGTTAGCCGTTCAACCCGCCCATCCTCTTGCTAAACGGGTGGCGTCATCGATGTCCCTCGGGTTGGTTGCGGGGCCCTGCCTCAGCAGAAGGAAAAATCAAAACAAAAAGTGTCAATTTCCAACCGCATCGCATCCTATTTGTTGCCATCAGCCTCTATATCCATATATATATAGGTAGATAGATAAAGATGGATAAAAGAACCACCTTTGACAAGGCCCTCAACGCCACTTCGTTGATCCTCAAATCCTCTCCCGTTAATGTCCTTCTCGTCTTCCTTCCTTTTGGTTTGTTAGGAGGCTATCTTGGATGGAACGCCATTGCGGTGTTTATCCTCAACTTCTTTGCAATTTGTGCCCTTGCCAGCATTTTGGCATTCAGTACTGAATGTATCTCTGACCACGTTGGTGAAACTTTGGGAGCGTTGTTGAATGCTACTTTTGGTAACATTGTCGAACTTATTGTCAGCGTTATTGCCCTTCGCAACAACCAGATTAGAATTGTTCAAACCTCGATGTTGGGTTCCATCCTCTCAAACTTGCTTCTTGTCCTTGGTTGTTGTTTTGTATGTGGTGGCTGGAACAGATTACAACAAAGCTTCTCCAAGACCGTGGCCCAAACTATGAGTTCCCTCATGGCCCTTGCTACTGCCTCTTTGGTGATCCCTGCAGCTTTTAACGCCTCTTTGGCAGAATTGAACCACGAGGCCCCAGCCACCCCAGAAAACCCAAACCCGGAGATCCTCGCGTTGTCCAGAGCCACTTCGGTTGTGTTGCTCGTGATTTACGTTCTCTATCTTTTCTTCCAATTGGTTACCCATCGCTCCCTATTTGAACCTGCTGAACACGAGCTCGATGACGAGCATCATTCGATCCGCCGTGGCACAATGCTCTCCGGCGAAGAGCCACATCTTCCAGAGGTGCCAGTCTCCCTCGATGAGGACCTTTACACTCTTGGTCTTCGTAGCTCGATAATCACTTTGGTGGTCTCAACTTTGGTTACTTCGTTTTCTGCAGACTTCCTTGTTGGAAGTATCGACGTTATGGTTGAAAGAACCGGTATTTCCAAATCTTTTATCGGTCTTATTCTTATTCCAATCATTGGTAATGCTGCTGAGCACATTACTGCCGTGATTGTCGCCACTAAGGATAAGATGGACCTTGCCATTGGTGTGGCCGTTGGTTCTTCAATGCAAATTGCCTTGTTTGTCACCCCGGCCATGGTCCTCGCTGGGTGGGCCATGGATGTGCCTATGAACTTGTATTTCAGTTTAATCGAAACTGCAGTGTTGTTTGTTTCTGTCTTCATTACAAATTACTTGATTTTGGACGGAGAAAGTAACTGGTTGGAAGGGGCCATGTTGTTGGGCACCTATATCATTATCGCCTTGGCCTTTTATTTTTTCCCAGGTTAGATAAATTAGAAGAACCAAAGGCCTTGATTTATACTGTTTTTTCGTGTTTTTACTTGAATTTTTATGTTTTAGACCTGTCAGAAAATCTGCATTTTGACGTGCTTCAATTTGTGTTAGATATTAAAAGAAATGATTGTTTTACAGGCTCTTTTTTGTAGTTCCTTGTAAATAATATTTCCTCCTGTTTCTCATAATATTCCTACCTTTATATATATATATATATTCATTAATAAACTTTCACAGACAAATCTGGTTTCCCCTCAATACAATAAGGCGGAGGTTGCCGATCGCTGGAGATTTTTCAATTTGGGAAAAAAAAAAAAATTGCTGATATCTTCTTTTCGAATCTTTGTCGTCAACCATTAACACTACTACTCCCAAGTGATCGTCAATTCATATTCCTACCGTCATCCTCTGGTTTCTTTATTGTTATCCATTCATGCTTCTTCTTGTCAATCAATTCAATGGCATATATCTTCTAGTATAGTTTCAATTTGACTCAAATTAGTGTCTTGATATACCGAGTCTCAGCCTAATTCGCATGACTCAGTCTTCCCCATCATCGTCTAGCCTTGACGAGCAACTCCAAGGTCTTTTAAAAGACCTTATCTCTGTTGAAAGAGCCCTCAATGGCTTTGTCAAGTCTAGAAAAACATTTACATCTCCCTCTCCCACATCCACCAACAAGACAATACAAGCCATTGACGAGTCACCTTCGATACCACGGCTACCGGAAGGACTTTCTACGAAGTTTTGGGACTTCTTGAAACTTCTCATTCGCTTTATACGTCAGCATCTCGATGTGGTTTTCAGTGATAAACAATTCACCGCTGCCGCGGCGGCGTTGATCAAAAACGTGGGTGTTTCAACCACCAGTAGGCCAACCAAGTCATCATCATCAGCAACAACGACCAAGAAAGACCAGTCCCAAAAGAAGCCGTGTCTTAGGAAAAAATCTTCTGCTCCAAACTTGTCCCTGAGACTCCGTGGCGGCGCATCCCTGTCTAACGATCAAGAGCGGGTGGTTAGGCAGTTTTTTGAAACACACGATTTTATCGTGTCTGTTCTCTCCAATGTTGAAAAGTTCTTCCAATTGGGAAATCATGCAGTGATAAACCCAGATGTATACATTGTGGAATCATTGATAATGATCTTGCTCAAGAACAATGAAAAGTTTTTGAGTTTCCTCATAACTTCCGTGCAACGTCCATCCGAAGACACTGGCAAACTTGAGACCTTCCAGTTCCAGACCACCAGCAGTTTCCGTATTGATACCATGCTACTCAGAATATTCAGCGCACTAGTGACCCAATGGCCTAAAACCATAATCGAGATATTGTTCAAGCGTGGAAATACATATGGTCCAATTGATGAATTCTTTCGACAGTTGCGTTGCCCTTCAGACATATCAGCAGCAACTTCCGCATTCAATTATCACAAAGTTTTCACCCCAGGCTTGGAAATCGTTGATATTTTGATTTGGAAACTATTGTATTGCAGCGTAAACAAGCTGAAATCACCACAAACTGATGCCGCGAAAGATCCCGTTCCGCCAAACCGCAAATCCCCTCCTAATGGCAATAAAAATAATAAAAATACACGGAAGCCACGACAACATGTCATTCAACAGGCTTCAAAACTGAATCCGAGCCAAGATGCTACTCATCAAGCTGCAAAACCAGACACAAGCAACACTATTGATTACCAACGATTTACTCAGATTATGCTTGATTTCTTCTTTTCAGTTACCAGTAAGTTACTGAATGGCTGGAATTACCGGCTTGCTGGTAACATTATCAATGAATGGTTGTTTTTGGTTCCAAAGTCGTTGAAATTCTCCAGCCATCAAGGCACCTTAATTGATTGTCTCATTAATAGTGAATTTTCCAGCAACTTCCTCGAAATCAGACAGCTATTGAATTTTCGATTGATTGATTTTGAAAAAATTGATAATATTAATAAGTTTGATTATGATTCCAGCATCCAGCATTTTGCTTCGGAAAATGATAACCTTATCATTTCGAAATTATCTCAGATACTCGTTCATTGTTTCCACCAATATTATTTCACAGAGACCAAGTTGAATATCACCGATAAATCCGTCACTTATTATGAATTAATAAATCCAGTAAAAGCATCGTTTGTTGCTGAGTTTCTTAAATTGGTGCAGCTTATATGTGGATTCGACTTCCAAGATGACTTTTCAAATCCTTTTCCTTTTCTCGAGTACTTGTTCGAAAACTTCACTTGGAAAGAGTTAACGGATACTTTTTTACTACTTGAGGATATGTTGCAATTAACACCATCCATTAAAAATAAGAATATATCATCACTGTTAGGCAAACAAATTCTGAAATTGCATCAGGATTTCAATTACGAGTTATGTTTGTGGAGGTTCTTCAATAATAAATTGGATCCACCGGTATCCTCTGGCGTGGTATCATTACTTGAGCCAGCTGGGGCTTCAATACCACGTAATATTAAAATCAAAAATGCTATTGCCATACTCAACAAGACTACTCGTGTGGCGTATTCTGAGGGCGAATCAACCGAATCCTCCCACTCTTTTAGACCTCGTCCTCCACCTATTAACAATATACGTCGAAACCAGTCGTCAAGAAGGGTGATTTCTGATACTTCTTCTGCTGTCACTCAAATAAATGGCACCGAGGAGAATTCCGCCGATGATTATTGGGGTAACAAGGACTTCCACGAGCCAATTAATAATGAAAAGGGTCTCCGGAAAATCCAATCATTTACCAGCTTGAAAAATGATGACAAACTGAAAGACTCATCGGAATTTCTTGCCGAATTGCGTACCAAGATCGATAAGAATTTGGGGAATTCTAACAATAACACGCCAGCAAATTCCAAGATTAACCGTTCATCAACCCAAGAGGATTATTGTATGAATATTGATGAGGTTTTCACTAGCGGCGTTAGCTTCAAAGTTATCCCAATTTTGAAAGTTTCGCTAATGATATCAAGATTTCTCAACAATGGGCTAATTAAAAATCGCAATCAAACTACCATCGCTTGTGATGAATTCAGGCTTTATTTAGACTCACGCAGATTGTTTGAGAGCTTTTTCAGCACTTTTATTAGGTTTTGGGTCGACTCTAAATCGCAAAATAGTGAGGGTGATGTGGAATTTTTGATGATTTTGATTACTAACTGTTTTGATATATTCATTAAAGAATATTATAACAGCGGTGATATAAAAATCAATGATTACATTATTGCTAGATTTGAACGTCTTAGTTATCAAGATGCTGTTAATTTTCAGATCAAAGAAAAAATAGGGTTGGGAGTATGCCACAATTTTGATGAAAAGTTGGAAGATGAACTAAAGATCCTCATTAGAGAAAATAGGATCTTGAATCTTATGAACGGTGATTGGGTTCAAGCCTTAGATGGTGATACTATTGAGAACAACCTGTATTATTTCATTGTCCTATCGCCAAATCAGCAATATTTATTATTCAAGAAATTCAAAATCGTCAATCTCAAAAATTCTGCCCCTACAAAATCACACCAGAGATTTCAGTACAGTACATCAAGTAACGCAACATTGGTTAGTGGAGGGCGTTCTTTAAATGAAGTTGATTCTAAAAGAGTGTCAGGAGGGATTTCAGGCGACGAAGAGTATCAGGAACCAGTCGAAACCATTTTTATTGAAGACGAAGAATTTGGGTTCGATAAACCAAATTTGATTGATTCCGATAATTGTCAAAGGCTTTATTTCAATGACATCAAGACTGTTAGCATTGAAAATTTCCTTGAACATCATGATGTGATGAGAAATAGATTTTCTTTTTTGAGCCTGAAATCAAACGTCACCAATCCTGCAATTCGTCGGCCTTTAGGGTTCATCAACTTTGGCAGCAAAAGACTTCAATCGTACAAGAAATTTTCGATAATAGATAAATCCGATCGTCAAGTCTTGCGATTCATGACGAATAAAGAAGAAAAAACCATTTTATGGAATGATGGTCTTAATATATTGGTTCGCGAAAGTCACAATAAGAGAGCGTCTACAGACATCGGACCAAAGAGTTATCATAATAATGGTTATCTTTCAGAAATCGTATATGATGAAACCAAAAATCATTTCGAGATGTTGTTTAAGATTAGAAGATCGGTACAATATGGGCCATGGAGATATCAAGGAATCGGTGGACCTTGTGGGAATTTAACGGATGTTAATGATTCCGGTAATGATGATATAAACTTGTATGACAGAGAATTATTTCACAAACTAGCGGAAAGTTAAATCATCATTTAGAACTTACATTTTGCTACGGTTTTGTCTGATCGACTTTTTTTCTTTCTGTCTTCTTAGGTGGGAATATATGTTCAATGCGTTTATGTATTATATTACTTTTATTTATTATGCTTACCTTTACTAGTTATTTTCTTGCATTTATTTATTATAATGGAATCATTATATTGCATTTATTTTAAATATGTTTGGTACAGGGCTCCAAATTGCTTAGCTCATAATCTCAGAAATTTGCAATGCTAACTTGATACAGGGCAATTTTGTGATCCATAAATATCTTTTGTAATATTTGAAGTACAGCGAGCTTTCCCTTTTTTTTTACTCATATGGATACGCGGTAACCAGGCAGCTCCCAGTGTACTAGTCGTAAACTGAGCGTAATATGTCACCCAGTGCTCATAACCTTTTTCTTATTTTTATTACCTTTTATTTGTCTTTCATTATTTTACTCTACTGAACACATAAAGAAAACAATATATACATTTATTATTGATTACGATATCGTTAATCCTAGCTTGTCTTTTACAATTGTTGGCACCACCACACCTGTGTGGTAAGATGGTTCACTTAGTGATCGACGGATGACTAAGATATTGTTCACTCACCTATTGACGAATGAAGTGATGTGACGCTTGGAACCGCTAACCGAATATAGGCTACAATCTTGACTCTGGATACGATACTCCTGAATAGAGGATATTTCCCTAAACGGATAGTCGAAGGAGCTTCCACTTATCATGGAAGGTAGTTTATTACAGTGTTTTCATTTTTTATTCGTACCAACCACCGGAAATGTTCATACCAGTGGCAAAAAATAATTCATACCGACCCCCGGTATTTTTCGTACCACCGCAGCGAGATTTATTCATACCATCTATTAAAAATAGTTCATACCATTGCACTTTAATTATTCATACCAACACGAAATAAAATTCATACTAAATGCATAAAATTGTTATGCTTTCAATAATATTTGATCTTTGATATTATTTATCCCCATTGAATAAATCCTCTTTGAAATAATCATTCACTATTTCAAAGGCTCATAACCATTTTTTGGAGTGATCTAATCATTCCTTGAATCCTTCAACCATTTGTCTTTGAGATTTTTGTACGGTATTTTATGTAATTTTTTTCAGTTTTCTTTATGTTGTTTTCTAATTTTTTTTTCTTCTTTTTTATTTATTTTCAAAAGAGCTGCTGTTGTAAACAGAGATCAATATGTCTTGAAGCATGTCTGCAGAATCCCTTATAACTATCAAGGGAAATATTTTCTGTGGCTTCTTTCACTCTTGGAGTCAATTGCTCCTTCTTGCTTAAGCTTGATCTTTTGACTTTACTCTTACATACTGACCAGAATTCTTCTATAGCATTCAACCCTGGAGAATAAGGAGGTAAAAACACAAGTTCCAACCCACTCAGTGCCACTAGTAACTGAAGATCACGTCGTTTATGAATGGCAGCACTGTCAAGGACCAAATATTTCATACCCTTAAGCTCCTCGTTATTTTCTATTTGCTGGATCACTGACTTTACAAAACTGTAGAAGTGATTAGCTGTAGCACCTCTACTCAACTTGTCAATGGTCGTTTCTGAGTCAAGTTTTCTCTTCTTATTGGATGTAGCCACTGGAGTTCTGACCTTTAATTCAATACAACCTTTGGCAGAAATTGCACCAATGAACGAAATATTAAGCCCTCTGGTTACAGGAACAGTGAGAACAGCTTTTTCACCTACAGCAGACCATCCATACTCCCGCCGCATACTGATGTTGAAACCTGCTTCGTCGATGAAAATACAGTTTTGACTAAAGTCGAGCTTGTCTTTATACTCCTCTGACCACTGGAGTCACTGTAACTAAAGCAAGCTTCAACTGGTGCTATTTCAGACTCCAAAGTCATTTCTCTACGTACAGTATAGAATCTATTACCTAGGCCATTAACATACCCATCAGTTAGTAACTTGGCTTTCAAGTCCATACTTAGTTTTGTATATAGCCATTCATATGAAAAAAAAAAGAATTGATATGAATTTCATTTCCTGTTGGTATGCATAAATAAAGTGCAATGGCATGAACATTTCCGGTGGTTGGTACGAATAAAAAATGAAAACACTGTACAAAAAAAGTGTGATGACCTCTATAGTTATTTGCAGTTAAATATAGGGACTTTTCAAAAAGGTTAAGAAAAAGGAATAAATGACCTCGCTGAGGATCGAACTCAGAATCTTCAAGGAGTGAGCTTGACGCGGTAACCATTGCGCCACGAGGCCATTACTGGTGTATGATACGGTTGGCTTCTTGTGATTAATTTGTCCCGACCAAGAAGATTCGAAATACAGAAAAGCGAAAAAGTACCAATTAGTATTTCTCCAAAATGAAAACCAATATTGTCAATTACTCAGATTCAAAATTCAAACGGCGATAAATATCATAATAAAT